>VDFB02299945.1:38353-98548 GCA_007258455.2 Sequoia sempervirens | reverse complement strand
CAAGATGAATATGATAAGGCTATGCGCATCTAAGAGGAGGTATAAGGAGTTTCAGATTGGTGATGAAGTGATGGTCCACTTGAGGAAAGAAAGGTTTCCAGTGGGAACATATAACAAATTGAAGATGAAGAAGTTCGGTCCCTATAAAATTTTGAAGAGGCATGACTCAGGGAATGCATATGAGGTAGAGTTGCTAGATGGATTCAACATTTCCCCTGTGTTCAACATTTCAGAAGGTGGTGCAGAGGAAGTACCAATGATGGAACAATGTGGGATTCCAGCACCTACTTCAGAAAAGGAGGAGATTGAAGAAATCTTGGATAGTCGTGTGGGAAGGAGTACTAGGAATAGGCAGTATGAAGAATATCTGGTGAAATGGAAAGGACGGCCTATTGAAGATTCATCCTGGTTGCCTAAGGTAGAGGTTGACCATTTTGGTTTTCCTCCACCATCTGAGACGTGACGAGGTCACTTCTCAAATTACCCTGGGTGTCTGATGCAGGAGCATATAGTGGTGTAAGGGCAATCTTGCATCACCCAAAAATAGTTAAATTTCAATTTTCTCAGTTTTTAGATTTTTTACATTTTTGGATACCCTTTTCATCATAATGAAATTCGCAATTTATGATTTTTAATTTCTATTCCTGGGTTGAAAGATATTGCAGTTTTAGTTTCTGAGATTTGCACTTGAAAATCTTCTGAGTTAGATTTGAGGCACTTAGAGTTCCTAGATTGGCTGCAAAACTTGCCAAACTTGGTGTAGCAATTTCAAGCACATTCTTGACTTCAAGACCTTTCCAACGGTTCAAACGGTTTGCGAATCAGAGTCTCGGATCAAAAGTTATGGCCCCAGGAAGTTGGCGCACTTTCTAGAAGATACAATTGCAAATGTTCTTTTGAAATTTGAACTTCAAGTTGTAATTTTTCGGCGCCAAACTGCCTAAACTCAAAATTTGAATGTTGTTTTGGCTCCAAACTAAAGAGGAGCTCTATTTATGGGCGGGTTTCTAATTTTTGGGTAACTTTTTGGGGAACAAGCTCGCATATTACAAAAGGGTGATTCTGTAGCTTTTTGTAACTTGCATATGTTGTAAAACTTGGGGATTTGAGATCCTCTGCATGTAAGAAGCTCCATTTTCTGAATAATAAAATTATTCTCTTGTTTGTGGGTTATTTTCTGTGTCTCGGGTTGTGCCCTCATCAATTAGTATAAGCTAAATAACAATAAGCAAGATAATGTATGCAGTTACAAAACCCCAAACCCATTAATAAGTATAATTTATTTTAACGTTCTTTTATTTTTTGATATTAAAAAGCTTGCTCTATTTTCTTAAGCCAGAGACATTCCAAGGAGCCGTAAAAGCAGTGAATGAAAGAGTGTTGACAATATTGGATGGAAGTGGGTCTAGAAGAGTGGATTTAGGTTTGTTTTTTGCTTACTTTAATATTATATTAATATTAATATCTAGAAATAGTTACCCTGAGCATTGATAATAATAATATATTATTATTATTATTATTAATTTACGAGCACTGTGGGTTTATTAATCTTAGGATTATATTTATTAATATTAATATTTACAATGTATTAATATTAATTGTGCACTGATCTAAGTTTAGTGATTCATTATTATTATTTTAATATTCAAATTATATTTGTCTAATAAATCTATATTATTATTTTTTCATACTCGTGATGATTTCACATGGCTTGTAATGCATTCTACGATGATAACATACATTATGAAGATAGGTCTTTGTCTTTGCATCAAATCCATTTACAATTCATTGCATCTTCCTATAGTACATGATTATATTATTGCTCTTGGTGAGGATTTATCATTTCACAACTTTGATGGTGCTAATAATGCATCTTTACATGTTAGGCCATTCTTGCTTTCCCATTATGAGAATTATGCCCTTAACCCATTTATTGTATTAGGCTATATATAGTTGATTTGTGTCTACCACAACCTTAATTAAGTTATACAATCATTTATATAGTCGTATATATGTAGTTAAGTCAGAATGTGTGGCATCCAAGGCATATGCACATGGTATATATAAGAACTATTGGTTATTTTATGATCATCTAATTGTGAATTGTGTTCTTTTTCAAGATTTGAGAGAGCTATTTCAAAATTAGGGTTTCAAACAAATTTGTTGCTAGGGCTACAAAACAATGAAATTTCTTCTTAATTTGGAAGGGCTAAACATGGATATATTAAGCCACCTAAAGTATTGATTTGAGATCATTTGGATTCATTTTAAGAAAGTATCCATGTTACATCAAGAGCCTAGACTGGCTAGTAAATTTGAATGTCCTATATTGGACAAGTTAGCCCAAACTGGCTATTCCCACTTCCTCAATATTTAGTTAAGTGAAATGAGTATGCACATTAAATTTTGATGTTTGTTAATATTTTATGCTAGTTTTTCTATTTTGATAAAAAAAAGTTATTAGACCAAGTGGGTCATTACATGTGGTATCAAAGTGCTTGGTTCAAATACTAGCCCTAAGAGCCAACTACAACTAGCACATGATATAAAAGTATTGAGAATTATTTTTAAACATTATCATCATTGGTAACTAGATTTAGAAAGAGAATGCAAAACAATCATCCTAGTTTGTGAAGGACAAAGGATGAGTGTTGGAGAATGACATGCACTTATAAGTATTTGATCCTAAATATGAATGATCATGATAGGGTAATAAGACATCTCGAGTTTTTGGTTAGCACATTGGAATAGCATCGAATGAGGTTTTAAAATATCATTATTGGATAATGAGTATTCTAGAATAATTAATTGAGGGTATGAGCATTGGGTTTGGATGCCAAGCCTATGAGTTTGCTACAACTCATGCAAATTTAAGGTTTTTGTTGTTATTGTATGGTAGAAAGGAATGGGTAAACCTTGAAAGTATAATATTTCACAATCATCCTATGAAGGTGGATTCTTAATCTAAACTTATAATAAACCCTTTAACTTTATGTATAATTAATTCAAGTATACTTTGAAAAATTACAATAGAAAATACATTATTACCGATATCTAGTAATTAGCCAACACACACACACACACGGTGACCAGATTGAGGAAGAAATTTACCTAAAAAATGTGTTGGTTATGTTGAAAGTGGAAAAGTTAGAAGGGATGTATTTTGGAAGATTACATTCATGTTTGATAATTTTATCAAAAATGTGTATGATCATGGTTTAGAAAATTAGTGATGGAAAAATGGTTAATCAAATTTTTTGAGTAGTATCAAGAAATTTTGGATTTGGACAAAAAAATTATATATTAATTAAAATAATTAAGTTTTGGATAATGTGGAAGGATAAAATTATGAGCATTGGATATTAAGGACATTGGAATTACTAAATGTGGGTAGTCAAAGAAAATGACCTACAAGAATTGTTTCTTTTATATAATAAATTGTATTTCTTATTCAAATGAACCTCTCGAAAAGAAGTTGAGAAAGTATTAAGGAAGAGTTATGATAGCAGTGGAATTATTGGACTTGAAAGAGTACATTGTAGTGAATATTTTTACATTTGAGTTGAAAAATTGGTGAATTCTTGTGTAGTTGGTGGTTTTGGGTAAAATTTAAGAGTATAAAACTATCAATAAAATATTTGTGGCACTTCAATGTTAAATGAAAGCATGGATGGGATTCCATGGGATTGTAAATGACAATTAACTCAAGAATGGTCATTCAATTGGATTGGATAATATTTAGTTTCTTGGTTGGTTGGAGGGGATTCTAAGAATCACAATTTCTTTATAATGGATACATCAAGCCACCTAAAGTCTTTATTTTAGCTCATTTGGAGTCAGTTTAAGAAATAACCACGTTCCATCAAGATCCTAGATTGTCTAATAAATTTGAATGTCCTATATTGGACAAGTTAGCCCAAACTAGGTATTTCCATTTCCCCAACATTTAGTTAAGTTAAATGAGTATGCATATTAACTAAATTTTATGTTTGTTAATATTTTATTCTAGTTTTCTTATTTTGATAAAAAAAATTATTAGACCAAGTGGGTCATTACATGTGGTATCAAAGTGCTTGGTTCAAATACTAGGCCTAAGAGCCTACTTACAAGCACATGATATAAAAGTATTGTGAATTATTTTAAAAAATTATCATCATTGGTAACTAAATTTAGAAAGAGAACAAAAAATAATCATCCTAGTTTGAGAAAGGACAAAGGATGAGTGTTGGAGAATGACCTGCACTTATAATTATTTGATCCTAAATATGAATGATCATGATAGGGTAATAAGAAATCTCAATTTTTGGTCAGAACATTGGAGTAGTATCAAATGAGGTTTTAAAATATCATTATTGGATAATGAGTATTTTGGGATAATTAATTGAGGATATGAGCACTGGGTTTGGAAGCCAAGCCCATGAGCTTGCTACAACTCATGCAAATTTAAGATTTTTGTTGTTATTGTATGGTAGAAAGGAATAGGTGAACCTTGAAAGTATAATATTTCACAATCATCCTATGAAGGGGGATGCTTAATCTAAACTTATAATGAACCCTTTAATTTTATGTATGATTAATTCAAGTATACTTTGAAAAATTACAATAGAAAATACATTATTACCGATATCTAGTAATTAGCCAACACACACACACACACACACACATGGTGACCAAATTGAGGAAGAAATTTACCTAAAAAATGTGTTAGTTATGTTGAAAGTGGACATGTTAGAAGGGATGTATTTTGGAAGATGACCTTCATGTTTGAAAATCTTATCAAAAATGTGTATGATCATGGTATAGAAACTTAGTGATGGAAAAATGGTTAATCAACATTTTTGAGTAGTATCAAGAAATTTTGGATTTGCACAAAAAAATTATATGTTAATTAAAATAATTAAGTTTTGGATAATGTGGAAGGAGAAAATTATGAGCATTGGATATTAAGGACATTTGAATTACTAAATGTGGGTAGTCAAAGAAAATGACCTACAAGAATTGTTTCTTTTATATAATAAATTGTATTTCTTATTCAAATGAACCTCTCGAAAAGAAGCCCAGCAAGTATTAAGGAAGAGTTATGATAGTAGTGGAATTATTGGACTTGAAAGAGTACATTGTAGTGAATATTTTGATATTTGAGTTGAAAACTTGGTGAATTCTTGTGTAGTTGGTGGTTTTGGGTAAAATTTAAGAGTATACAAATATCAATAAAATATTTGTGGCACTTCAATGTTAAATGAAAGCATGGATGGGATTCCATGGGATTGTAAATGACAATTAACTCAAGAATGGTCATTTGATTGGATTGGATAATATTTAGTTTCTTGGTTGGTTGGAGGGGATTCTAAGAATCTCAATTTATCTATAATGGATACATCAAGCCACCTAAAGTCTTTATTTTAGCTCATTTGGAGTCAGTTTAAGAAATAACCACATTCCATCAAGATCCCAAATTGTCTAATAAATTTGAATGTCCTATATTGGACAAGTTAGCCCAAACTAGCTATTGCCATTTCCCCAACATTTAGTTAAGTTAAATGAGTATACACATTAACTAAATTTGATGTTTGTTAATATTTTATTCTAGTTTTCTTATTTTGATAAAAAAAATCATTAGACCAAGTGGGTCATTACATGTGGTATCAAAGTTCTTGGTTCAAATACTAGGCCTAAGAGCCTACTTAGCAGGACATGATATAAAAGTATTGTGAATTATTTTTAAAAATTATCATCATTGGTAACTAAATTTAGAAAGAGAATGAAAAATAATCATCCTAGTTTGTGAAGGACAAAGGATGAGTGTTGGAGAATGACCTGCACTTATAAGTATTTGATCCTAAATATGAATGATCATGATAGGGTAATAAGACATCTCAATTTTTTGGTCAGAACATTGGAGTAGCATCAAGTGAGGTTTTAAAATATCATTATTGGATAATGAGTATTTTGGGATAATTAATTGAGGATATGAGCACTCGGTTTGGAAGCCAAGCCTATGAGCTTGCTACAACTCATGCAAATTTAAGGTTTTTGCTGTTATTGTATGGTAGAAAGGAATAGGTGAACCTTCAAAGTATAATATTTCACAATCATCCCATGAAGGGGGATGCTTAATCTAAACTTATAATAAAACCTTTAAGTTTATGTATGATTAATTCAAGTAGACTTTGAAAAATTACAATAAAAAATACATTATTACCAATATCTATTGAAATGAAAGAAAATGGGTAAGTGGGACATGGTAAAATGGGTAATGTATGCACCTACCTTTCTTATAATTTCATTAGGAAAAAGAGATCCCCAAAGGTAGGATTGACTTTCAACCCTTAGGCGATTCAACCCTATTGGAGATCTTGACTATAATTTTTCCTTATGATTGAGGACGCGGTAAAATTTATCTAAACAACACATTTGGGAGATAAAATAAAAATAGTAAATGAACTCAATTATGTAGTATAAGGCTGGAATCATGCATTTAAAGTATAACTCTAACATAATCAACAAAATTTAAGCAGATTTGAGAAAGGTAATACTCGTCACCAAAAGTGGTTGTTGAGCATCCAAAAATGGTGAATGAGTCCTTTTACAAATTTTTCTCAATTTTTGGGCTCCTTTGGAGATAGATCTAAGATGCCTTTTTCCACAGGCTTCACTGCTAAAAATTCAAAAAGGAATTTTGGGATTTTAGTATCTGTGGCCTTGACAACTTTGCAGCTTTGAAAACTTTGCACTTTCGAGATCTGTAATCCTTCTCCACCTAAAAATCTGCAAACATAAAGAGAAGGGAAAAATGTTTGTTTTTGGTGCATAAGGGTTTGCCATGGGGGTATGTGTAGGATCATCATAGAAAAAATAGGCCCTTAAGTGGTAAAAAATTTGGAAAAATCAGAGTTAGGCAACTTGATGTAAAAATTTGAATAAGTGATCTATATTATTTCAAAAATATGTAAGAATAGAATCTATAGCAAATTAAATGAAGTTTCTAAACTACTAGGTTTGTTTTCAGAAAAAAAAAATCTATTTGGTGAAAATTTGAAATTTCAATGCAGTGGTACTTAAATTTCAAGGAAAAAATAAGAAGTAGGTGTCTGTCTGACCACCCTAACCACAATAAAATGATAATATTTTTTTATAAGATTTTAGATATAAGTAGAGGACTCATTCCTCGATGTAATGCATATTTTTTGTAATTATTTTCCAATTAAATAATTAATTATGATTTTTTTATTATGAATTTTTTAAAAATATAAAAAATGTATGTTTGACCACCTTAACTTGGTCAAAACTTCATGAAATTCAATTTTTTATTTTTTAATCCTATAGTATATGAAGCATAGAATGTGACACATGTTTTGGATTCAAAATTTGTGATACCTTTTGAAAGCTATAGATGTTTTTCAATCAACCTATCAATCAAGACTTTAGTTGTAATTTGAATAGAAAATGAATAATAATTACTTATTAAATTCAAAGTAAAGCATAATTTATATCAATGGAAAGCTGAGAATCTACTTTAAAAACCCTTTTTGTTTCATCAATTTTGGGTAAAAAAAGTAGTCGTCAGCCACATACCCATCATCATCTTGCACATACCCTTGGTCAAACCCTAGTTTGGTAATTAAACCTTGAAATGAGATAAGGATAAAATGAAGGAATTAATGAATGAACACTAGATTGTTGCAACTCACCAAACACTTTAATGAATTCCCTTGGAGGACTGAAGCCTAACACATCTCTCCAAGGATTAGATCTTGCATGAAATGGCTTGATTCGATGCTTGATTTGTCACTTAATTTGATACTTGAAAACTTGAAACCTACATCACAATGTTAGCTCCAAAAACATGCATGAATACAAATAACTTTGACATGATGCTTGAGATCTTGAATGCTAATGTAAGACTGACAAATTTTCTCTTGAACACTTTTGACAATAATATTTTCTTTAGGAATGCTTGCATAAAAATTCTTAGGATTTGAAATGATAAAAAGGCGTTGTATTTACAAGTAATTTTCTAATTTCTTGATAATCAAACATCAAAAGTTGACAATTGCAATTTGAGTTTGAATCATTAAAATACCACCAAAAAACATATTAAAAAATGGGACCATCCTAAGTCGAAGTAGGACCAATTCGCCCTTGGGCGAATGGGTCTTAGGCCCTAAACCTATGAGACACACATTTTCCAATATGTGTAATTTGATGTTTGCAATTGTTTAATGTAGGTTCCCTTTTTGAAAAATGGGATTAATTAGGCTTTTAAATGCATAATTGGGCCAATTAGAGGCTTAATTAAGTCCAATTAAATTAGGGGAGGAAAATAAACTAAGAAAATGTAAAGGAGTACAATTTAGTCACTACATTTAGCCCCCACTTTAGTGAGAGGATGAGCCCTATGCTCAAACTCACATTAAAGTAGACAAATAAGCATCAATAAGGATCCAAGTATACAAATTTTAGAAAGATAGGATGAAAAAGATCAAGGAGATGGCCAATCCCTTAGGATCAAGATCCCATGGAAAACCAACATAAGCACAAAGGAACACACATATACGTATGGTATATATCAGCAAGACAAGATACACATGCATACAATGCCAAAAATGATAAAAAAAAAAAGAAATAAAGAAAAGAGGGTGGATAAAGCCTTGATTGTTTTTCCACTATGAAAACAAAATATACTCACATGAGCTAGTGAAATTAGATGTCCACTGGGTTAGCCCAAAGAAAGGGTGGCTAATGGGAAAGTCATGTCAGGTCTACAAGCTCCCATATGTCAACCCTACCAAAAGTTATACCTATTGATAACATTTACAAAGCACCACAAAAAAGGTTCCACAAGGCTAGCAAGTTTTTTTATACTAGACACTCATAAAAAACAAAAGGGTTCCATTGGAAAGCAAGTTATGTTATGCTTGGTGTCCATGACAAAATTGTAAATGTAGTAAGATAGGATAGTCAAAGGGGTTTTTCTTAGTTCATAGAAGGTCACACCTTAGGGAACATTGTGCTTAATGTCACCAAGAGAGGACTAGTTGAGGATAAACACCATTAGCTTGATTGAGTCCCCAATCTTATACCTAAAGTAGGCCTTGTAGAGAAAGTCCCCTCTAGGTGGTAAAGGTCCAATTGGGACAGACCAAAAATGGTCTAGGGAAAATCTCTCATGTGATACAAGTGGTTTGCATCTAGTGTCCTGGATAGTATAAAACATGCCATAATGAGGAAAATTCAAACATTTGTGGATAAAAGAGGTGACTGCATTCATGGAGACTAGCCACTAAATTCCTAGCCTCATCCTGAATATGTTAGAATTTGATATCACATTAAATGGAACTTCAAGAGACTTAGGTCTATCAAAGAATGATAAAGAGATATAACCAATAGGCGGGACAAAAAATCCATCATGTGTACGGAGTGTGGTCTATGACTCATCATGTTTCTCCTTATGTCAATTATTTATGAAGAGGGTCTCCTTCATGATGACATTAACTTGACTTGTAGGGTCAACCATAATATCCAATACAACATTATCATTGAATCAAGCATGACCTCATTTCAAATAGTGGTCACAAGAAATATTCTTTACCTTATTCATCTTATTCATTTTTGGATTGTACCATTCTCATAGTGATTACATCACTTCCTTCCTCGAAGTTTGTCATTGCCCCTCTTTTGGAGGTCAGTTTTTCCTATCCATTTCATCCTCCTCCTCTTGTTGAGTCATAACACTTCACTCTAGAGAGGTGTATGTTTGAATTAGTGGATGATATTCCCACTCTCTCTTCCATCTTTGCTAATTTTCTGATGCTTTCTTCACATGAGCTTGTTGATGAGGATTTTGAGGCAGCCGCCTCTCTAGCTCTTGCTACATGTGAGATAGCCAGTACCACCCTTCCTATCCCCACCTACAGGCTCACCTTCCATCTCCCTACAAGGATCTAGATTAGGAGAAAGATGAATTGTTGAAGGTGTTGGACTAGAGTTGTTGGACTAGAGTGATACCTCTTCTTTGTCTATAGATTAGCTTTGTGTGTTTGTTTGTGCTCTCACTTGGAGGACCCTTGATACCCTTGTAGGCACTTGGATATAGGAGAGAAAATATGTCATACACTTCTATTTGTCTCACCATTCTTCTATATATTATGTTGGCTAACAGATTAGACACCTTGAGATTATGTAACTTTATGCTCAAAAGGTGCCTAACGAACCAACAACTCTAAATATTTACCCTTTTAGAAAGAGTAAATATCCTTCGGATTTTATCGAGGTAGAGCTCCCTCTTAATATTTGCAATGAATTATGACTGAAACTAAATAAAAATGTGTATGCTTTTAACCATAAAGAAGGAAAGGAAAAACAAAAAAATGTCCATAAAATGACACAAATGGGTATATGCAGGATCATGATGGGCTAAAAAGTGGCAATATAATGGGTATTTGTAGGGTATGTGGCTGACAAATTTTTTTTTACCCAAATTTGATGAAATGAAAAGGGGTTTTAAAGGATATTCTCAGCTTTCCACCAATATAAATTATGCTTTACTTTGAATCTAATAAATAATTATTATTCATTTTCTATTTGAATTACGAATAAAGTCCTGATTGACATGTTGATTGAAAAACATCTATAGCTTTCAAATGGTATCACATTTTTTGAATCCAAAACATGCATCACATTCTATGCTTTGCATACTATAGGATTAGAAAAAGAAAAAATGAATTTCATGAAGTTTTGAGCAAGTTAAGGTGGTCAGACATACACGTTTTTATATTTTTTAAAAGTTGTAATAAAAAATTCATAATTAATTATTTACTTGGAAACAAATTACAAAAAAATATGCATCACATCCAGACATGAGTCCTCTACTTATTTCTAAAATCTTATAAAAAAATATTATCATTTTATTATGGTTAGGGTGGTTAGACAGACACCTACTTCTTATTTTTTCCCTAAAATTTAAGTACTACTACATTAAAATTTCAAATTTCACCAAATAGATTTAAAAATAAAAAATAAACCTAGTATTTTAGAAACTACATTCAATTTTCTATAGATTCTATTCTTATATTTTTTAAAATAATATAGATAACTTATTCAATTTTTTATGTCAAGTTACCTAATTCTGATTTTTCTAAATTTTTTGCCACTTAAGGTCCTATTTTTTCTATGATGATCTTGAACATACCCAAATGCTTGGAATAAAAGATTAGAGCAAATGATACACAGATCATTCACTTGAACTAGAAAATGATAAGGAGGAGGAAAGAAAATGATTCCCAAAAAATACATTAAAAAAACAAGACTCATAGATCCTATAATGAACACATCCTTAATCTAGTATAACAAAGAAAATATAGATGAAAAATTATGGATTCTAAAGAGAAGACAATTGAACACACAAATTAACAATGTCTCCTTATTCTTTGAATAAAATATAGAGCTCACGAACTCTATTTCTCTATACAAAGATTAAGTTAAAAAAAAATCCCTTTATCCATATGAATAATAAAATATCTGATAGCTTTCTACCCCAACCCTCACAATCCTATTTCATATCCAAAAGATCCCTCGTTTAGGGGTATGTGCAGGATCATCATGGAAAAAACAAGCCCTTAAGTGGAAAAAAAATTAGAAAAATCAAAGTTAGGCAACTTGACGTAAAAAATTGAATAAGTTATCTATATTATTTCAAAAATATGTAAGAATAGAATTTGTAGAAAATTGAATTTAGTTTCTAAACTACTAGGTTTGTTTTTTAGAAAAATCTATTTGGTGAAAATTTGAAATTTCAATGTAGAAGTACTTAAATTTTAGGGAAAAAATAAGAAGTAGGTGTCGTCTGACCACCCTAACTAGAATAAAGTGATAATTATTTTTTATAAGATTTTAGATATAAGTAGAGGACTCATTTCTCAATGTGATGCATATTTTTTTGTAATTTTTTTCCAAGTAAATAATTAATTATCAATTTTTAAAATACAACTTTTAAAAAATATAGAAAACTCATATGTCTAACCACCTTAACTTGGTCAAAACTTCATGAAATTCAATTTTTTATTTTTTTAATCCTATAGTATGTGAAGCATAGAATATGACTCATATTTTGGATTCAAAAAATGTGATACCATTTGAAATTTATAGATGTTTTTCAATCAGTCTATCAATCAAGACTTTGGTCATAATTTGAATAGAAAATGAATAGTAATTACTTATTAAATTTAAAGTAAAGCATAATTTATATTGGTGGAAAGCTGAGAATCTCCTCTAAAAACCCTTTTAGTTTCATCAATTTTGGGTAAAAGAAAAGTTATCAACCACATGCCCATCATATTGCCACTTTTTTGCCCATCATGATCCTACACATACCCTTAGCTCCAAATTGCATCTTTGTAATTTTTGTTCGTGAATCCCTTGCTTCTAGAAAATTAGTTACATAGATACATTACAAAAAATTTCATTTTTCATGAAAAAATATTTCATGAGCATAAATCCTAGACATTTCATTAAATCTACTCACATTCCTTCTTGTTGCCGCGTACTGTTGGCTAGAGGTGAAAATTACAAAATATGCTTTGGAGATTGATGGAAATGCCTAAACTATCACCATATGTTGGTGATAATTTCTCTTCTTTTTCTCCTTTTGTAACTACTTCCTATATGAACCATTGCTTGAATATTGAATTCCTCTTTGGTTTTAAAATAAATTATTTATATTTTTGGTAATTACTAACTTCTTCCGGCATATAGACACATTTATCCTCATTAATCACTTCCTTCCCATTCGTTATTTAAGCAGCTATTCCTTTAAGAAATCTTGTTTGTTGTCACTATCATTCTTTCTTTGCTTCATAGCTCCTATTGAGAATCATAGTGCAAGCTATAGGAACAATTCTAAAACTCTGCCTAAGTTATACCAAACTCTTCATTTGTCGAGGTGATAACTAACATTGGTATAAAGAATTGAATCATCACTTTTTATGAACCATCATAACTCTTTCCACTATGTTCAAATAATTCTAAGATGTTCACCGATTCCCTTGAGCTGATTAAGGGAAAATTTATGTTTACTGTCATCATTTTTTCATTGCTATCTTCTTTGTTAACAATAGGCCTCCCTTTAGGAGTAGAGTTTCTATCATTGCGAACAAAAGGTGAACTTAGCTTTTGTGATATCAAAATGTTTAACCTATTCTAAGAAACTAAAATGAAATAGAAAAATATAAAGAAACACCTCAAGATTAGCCTAAGAAATTTGTAAATGTAAAGAGGAAAAGTGTAAAATAATGCTAAATAGATATACCTCCCTTTTGCAGCTGAAACTTCTTGGTTGGCCCTTGATTTTGATTTGATTTGTATGCTCCTTGATGGATCTTGATATGGCTAGATGGAAGATTCAACTATATGCTTGGATGTAAATGCAAAATGGATGAGATTGATGGCTAGATGAGTGCACAAAATAGCAACATTTAGTTGCAAAATGGCTAAGTCCCCCCAAATGCCTTAGAGGATGGGGTATTTATAGAGAAACTTGAATTCTCTAGGTTGGGATTTATCCAACAAGGCCAAGATGAAGGGCTAAGGTGAGTTGAGGGCCCACAAGCCCTCACATTTTGACATGTGGAATGTGAGATGGCTAAGGGTGAGATGATGTGTAGGTGATGTGGAAGGGAGGTGCATGATGTGGAGGAAGGACAAGTACCTTCCAAGTACCTTGGGGAGTGAGAAGATTTCCTCAAAAAGGAATTTCTTGTCCCCAAGTGAGATTGAAAATGGCATTTGAAGAATTTTGGAATTCCTCAAAAATCTCCATGGGAAAAGGGAAAGTGGTTGGAGAAATAAATGTGAATTAAAAATTCACATTAATAGGAGAATTTAATGGATGATAGAGGGTCTCCAAAAAGGTGGGAATTGGTCACATGTGCATGAGGTGACAAGTGAAATATTCTAGAAGCCTTGGAAGGGTAAAATGTGAATTAAAAATTCACATGGGGAGGAGAGAGACTTAGGATGAATAAAAGTGAATTAAAAATTCACATAGGAAAAAGGGTCAATGCCAAGAAAGGAAAATGGAAAGATTGACCAAAAAGTGGTACTAAAAATGGCTAATGACTTTGATTAAGGTTGTGCAAATACTTGATTATGATAATTAATAGAAGATTAAAGACAAGTGGAAAATGTAGGAGGATGTGACATTAATCCTTGATTAGGAGGATGCACACCCTAAATATGAATTAATTAAATTAATTCAAATTAGAGATGGATTATGGAGGATGTGACAATGAGAGTGAAAAAAAGAATTTTAAATTGATTTTAATTTAAAAGATAAAAATGGAAATTAAATAAATTGGTGTATTTATTTAATTTAGAGAGGAGAAAGGTACCAGATAAAGTGTTTAATTATCAAATTAAATACTTTAAGAGTCTTATGTGGGAAGTGTAATATTAATTAAATAAATTAATATTGACAGAATTGATGAATAAAGAGGTAAATTTGATCATATGGGAGTGATCAAATTTGGGTGTCCACAGTTTTATCTGTATCCTTCTAGAAGCATATCAAATTAGGCTGATTAAAATATGATGAAGGATCTGACCACTCTTCAGGGTATATTAAAATTTGGTAAATCATTTTCATCTTTGAATTTGATATTAGTGTCATGCACTTCATTAATCTCAAGAGAGGCTTCCTTAATTAGTCAATCTCCTAATTTGGAGATTTAAAATGTTTGATGCCAATATAGATTCACCAATTCACTAGTTCAAGCACACCAATAAATTCACTATTGACCTTTATCTCTCTTGAAATCATAATCAAATCATAAATAGACATGAATTTCATGACCTCTCTTTACTAAGTACCATGCTAATATTTTTTTCCATTCATCATGAAGTTGAAATATTTGCTAACTCTAGTAGATTCAATAACTTGGAAATTGGGAGAATAAAGAGGACAAAATCAAGTAAAGAAACCATATACCATATACTTCTTCAATCGGTGCCATTCCCATTTTTTTGAAGATTGAGGATTAATCTAACCATTTTCATCCAAAACATTCACTTCATTACAAAAATTATTCGACATTATATTTGCATTCCCTTTTCACTTAGTGAGGCATTCACTCTATTCGGTCTTCTTGATCAATTCATTGGGTATGTAGGAATAATATTTTCAACTCCATAGAGCCTGTATTCGGTGGGGTATTTTGTTCATTCATTCTATCGATTGCAATATTCTTCAAGAATACACTTTATCAAAGGAGATTGAGCTCATTCATTAAAAATGGAAAAATTAATATCTCTATCATTTGGCATGCATTCCAATCTTGTCTTTTCACAAAACCATTATGCACAATGTGTATAATTCAAGCTCTTCATTGTATATGCAAATTGACCTCCATTGAATTCTTTATTTTTGCAATCAATCTTTACTTTCAATGCATTATACTACAGAAATGGCAGTTCCCTTCACAGTATAAGAGGTTGCGCCTTTGAGTCCTTCGAAAATGATTAATGTCATCATTATTGTATCCCTTTCATTGGCTTCAACATGAATGTGCATCATTCCCTTGAATAGGGAGGATGATTTGCTTCTAATAATTCTTACATTACTTCCACATTTCATCTTCCCAAGAGACATGATCTCATAACTCCACTATTCCTTTTGTTGAAATCTTTAGGTAGGAATTTCAGTGTTTATGAGAACCACCTGCCGAAGTTAGCATGATACAACAAAATTTTTCCCACGTTTTAAAATAAGTTAAAGGATTTCACATTTTTTGATGAATAGGTAGCTATCTATATTAATATAAATAAAGATAAGGATAAATATTCACAAAAAAGAGGTGGGTGGTATGAAGGCACACCCTGAGAGTCACATGGGAAAAGCCCATAAAACCAAAAAAACCAAAGTCATATGGACCTAGCCCAAAATTCCATAAACATTACAATTATAAAATAAAATAGCCATCAAGCAGCCAAAGCAATTCCAATAGATCTAGGGGGGTCTCTATCATCCATGTACTTCCCCCATAAATCAGCGGGGTCTAGAGTGATGTCAGGAGGAGGACCCCAACCATCATTAACATATTTTTCTTTCTCTTTATCTTTATCCTAGTGTCAGGGCGAGATTGCAAGTGCTAGACGTGGAAAGCTTTTTCCAAAATTTGGCTAACCATAGCTAGTAGCAGGAGTGTCATCAAAGGGCCACTTGGAACAACCAACACTGCTCTCCATAGCTCCTCTAGAGGGCCACCCTTGGATAGCTCACAAAGGAGGAGAACGAGTCCACCGAGGAGGGTGGGAACCACACTAAAGAGGAAGCTGAGAGTGGGGGCAAGCAGAGCCACTTTTTTGTTGGCCCCAAGAGGGAAATTGAACACAAGAGGAAGTGGGTGAAGTGGGTACTTGAGCAACAATACACGAGGTACTGCCCAAATGATCCAAAAGAAATTTAATGTGAGCCACCTCAAGTGCAACCTTGTTGGCCTTAACCTAAATCTCTAAGAGTACATTAGAGAAAATAATAGCTTTAGAATACAAAGAAACAATTTTATCCATTTTTGTGTTAGCAAATATGCAAGCATTTCTATCTTTCCAAATATTGAAGAGGATTTCAACCTTGAAAGTGTGCCAAAGATGGGTATATTTAGCCAAAAAATTGGGCAAGTCTCCCAGTAGAATCATATGCCAAGAGAAAGGCTCTAGTCTAAAAATCCAATAGAAGTCATGAATCCAATTCCAAAACTGTTGAGCTCTAGTACAAAACTAGAAGAGATGCTTAAAAGACTCATGTTTCCCATAGAAAGGGAAGTGAGGGTCGTAAACCCCTAAGTGAACAAGCCAAGAACCCACAAGAAAGCCTTAGAAAAGAATACACCAAGAAAAGTGGGAAATTTTTGGCTCAACACTTGTAGACCAAGTGGCATAGAATCTTTTTTGCCAAACATGAGCAAGGGTTTGAAGAAGTCACCCCTAGTTCAAACTTTCAATCATAGGAAAGTGTGGTGAAAACACCTATAACCAAGCCTAGGCTTGTAATTCCTAAAAGGGGTGTCTAGGTACCACTTCTAGTCCCTCCACTAGGGCTTGGACCCATGAATTCCAATCTTATGAATAATTTATGTAGGAATGACATTCACCAGGCCATCATTAGTAACACGGTCCTATTTTTGAAGCTTGTAAAGGGCACACAAAATATTCCCATGACATGATGCACATTTTGGGTCTATGAAACACTTACTACAGAGTTTGAATACCTTTCTTGTGGAATCTTAGCACCTTAAGCCAAGGTGACAACTAGTGGTTGAACATTGCTAGCAAAGAGAGGCGGCCACCAAACATCTTGTTGATTGAGCAAAATCCCATCATAGAAAATAGAGCTGGCCCAATGGAGCTAGGGTTTAACTGCATCCCAAACTCTCCAAATGCTCTTGGCCATGAAAGTTACCACAATTTGAACTGGTTCCTTCATGACTATAAAGGTTTGAAAGCCAATCCCCTTCCAAGTGGGTCTGTGAACAAGAAAACTGAACTGAATGCAATGCCTAAGGAGAATCTTCTAGGCTTCATCTCTAGTATGAGCATGAATTATCCATTTCTCACATAAGGCATTCTCTTATCATTGAGTGGAAAGAAACCCAAGTCCTCCAGAGTCTCTGGGAAGGAAACAAGATTCCCAGGGAACATGGTGAAACCCTTTGTGGATCTCTGCAAAGGCCCAAAGAAAGTCCTAGAGAAAATTTTCAAGTTTTCCATATATAACTTTCAAAGGGGCCCAACAAGAGGAGTAGTAGACATGTGTGGCAACTAAAATCTTGGAGCACACCTGAAATTTCCCTGCCAGAGAGAGAGGCTTAGTAATCGAGTATGTGAGCTTCTGCTCAATTCTAGAGAGAACAACTTGCCACAAGTTAGCTAGAGAGGCTTGGAAGGAAAATGGAATGCCCAAGAACCGAAAGATTTCACCTAGCCAAATCCATTTCCAACCATACTACTGGAGCTAGTGAGGAGTGAGAAATATAGATTATCTATAGCACAAATTTTTGTGCCATTGAATGGAAAAACTAGACACAAGGAAAAAAATGTTAAGAAATTCAAGAGCCACCTTGATATTATTCTCTTCCTCTAGGAGAGTGAGGAAAGAATCATCAACAAAATGACCATTAACCAGTTGAGCTTGAGAGTTAGGAAATGATATGCCTTTGACACACTATTGAGAAACTGCATTGGCCAAGAGAGAAAATCCTTCGGCAACAAGCACATAAAGAGGAGTAAGCATACATCCTTGCCAAATAGAGTGAAAAATACCAAAGGTAAGAGATTGGTGGCCATTAATGGTGATATAAGCAAAGGCGTTTGACAAGAGCATTTCGAAAGCCTAAATGAAATTAGGACCAAACCCCAAAGCTTGCAACATAGCTAGAATAAAAGGCCATTCAATGTAGTCATAAGCTTTAATAAAGTCTATTTTGAGAAAAATAGCTTTTCGGTCTGAGCATCTGGCCCACTCCATGCCTTCCCACACAACAATAATGTTGTCCAAGATAAATATGGACTTGATAAACCCATTATGCTCTGGACACACAATATAAGGCTAAAGATGGTGGATGTTTAGAGCTAGAGCTTTAGCGATGATTTTATATGAAAAATTAAGGAGCATGATAGGCCACTAGTTGCAGATATCCTTGGGATCCCCAACGTTAAGTATGAATTTAATATTTCCATTGTTTATTAAGTTAGCCATGGATTTGGAATGAAAGGAATTGAGATAGACTTTATGCAAGTCATTCCCAACACAGTCCCAAAGGGCCTTGTAAAATTCACAAGGGAAACCATCAATCATCGGGGCCTTGTCATCAACCATGGAATTAATGGCGTCCTTGAGGTCTTTAACTATCAGTATTTGGTCACAAAAATCTCTCTAGACTAAAGATAGCCTATTTGGCATGACAATAAGGAAATCCTAAAGGGCTTGTTATCACTTAGGCGCAAACTCCCGAGTAGTGAAAAATTGCTCATAGTGGCAAACAAAGGCTTAGAGAATGTTAGCTAGCTCAGAGAGCACATAAATCGCATCTTTAATTTTTTTAATTCCTAGAGATGAGTGCCTGGCACGCAAGGCCAAAAAAAATTCCTTGGAGGCACAGTCACCAATTTTTAATCAATGCAATCTGGCTTTGATTTGAGCACCTTTGACAAAATAATTTTCTGTAACTTTATTTTTGTGTCTTAATTCTGCCACCCTGACTTGTAATGATGGGGATAAAGGGATTTCCGCCAAAGCATCGATAGATGAACGCAGGTCAACTATGGTAGCCTCATAAGAGTTTCACTTTAATTTTTCTACTTTTAGTAAGGCCGACGGGAAAAGTGCCAATGGTGTGAGCTTAGGCAAAAATTTCTATAGTTAGGATAACCTCTTTAAACATTGATGAAGTTTCAAAAAATTCTAATATCACTACCTTATTCATACATTTTGAAGACACATCTATTCACATATTGCTTGATATGCTAAGACCACTAGGTCTTCAACTTGCACTTATAACAAATCCATTGCTAATTTTCTCCTATCAAACTAAGATCATTTCCAAATGATATCTAAATGCATATTTCCCATATTATTGAAAAAATGTAGATCCTCCACATGTATACTATTCCCATCGATGAAACCTTATAATCATAGCTCTCAATAATTAAAGGAACTTCCATCATGCAATTACCATGGTGTGCATAATGATTAACATTCACCTCTTCTCATTTTTTTATCAACGTTCTTCTTATGCATTTTACTCAACATATTACATTAACCAAGACTAGGTTTATATAGCAACACTCCATCAACCATACACTAGTTTTGTCCTACTATTTTCTTACTAGCATAGCTGAGAAATATATCATACTAGGAATATTCCTTAAGCGAGGGCTCTCTTTAAATTCTAGCAGAAATGATACTCAACCATATATAAATTTCTCATTATGCTTGTAGCATCAATAGCTTCATTCAACAATGTCAAAATAGTATCCAATACTTGTAAATTAGATGTGCAAGATTGAAAACTCATCTACATAGATCTCCATATAAATTTGAGGGGAGTATTCAACTAGACTGAATACTGTCTACAACCTTTTTCGCGATATCTTAGAATGTGAACAAAAAGGAAGGTGTGATCAGGAATACATGAGTTATATTCACAAATGATCTTACAAGAAGTAGAAAAATCATGTGCACAACCACCACAAGCTGGATTGGCATCAAAATAGGGTAAAATTTTAAAATTTTCAAGGGTCCAGAAATGGAGGCAACATATTATAAACTTTTGTTTTCCACATAGGGAATGATGCAAAGTGTTGGGGTATTTCAAGGCCTATTCCATGTTTTCCTAATCTTTTTTTTTTTCTTCATGTTCTCTTCTTCTCATTCTGATCTATTTGGGGGGTGATGATAGTTCATACATATTATACTATATTTATCTATTTATGTCTATGATCAGTTCTAACCCCAAATAATTGGACCCCCCTGTGATATTGATTTCTTCATCTATTCTTTTCTCAATGTTGTGGATTCTATGTGCTTTCCTTCATGTGACATCCCATGAATACATCTCGCTATGTATATCATACCACAACATATCTTTGTCTTTCTCTTCTCCTTATAATGATGTGCTCGTTTGCATAACACACATCATTCTAAGAGGAGGGCTATCATATTGGGTTATTCTTTTTTATTTTAGAAAAAAATGTCTCAAAAATATGTCTTGATGTATTATAATCTTGTCATCTAGCTTGGGGGAAATTTGACTAGACTTGTCCTTTTTGTCTTTTATGTGATTATCTTACAACACAATGTGTAGTAGCCACATGCCTATTTACTTTTCATATGGTCTCTAGCCTTTCTAGCCATACCTATCAAGGTTGTCTTTTATATATGATCAAATTATGTCATTTCATATCTTTCTTTTTTTTTCACCTAATGTGTTTGTCTACAACTAACATGTTTTTGGTGAGATTGTAGTCAACTTCGCAAGATGGAAGACCCATGTCCTCTTCACATCCTAGCTCAACTTCTCTCTTGCATATACTAGATTGAATACATGTGTTCTCTTAGCTTCTACATCAATGTCTCAACTTTGAAATTGGCATATTGGCTCTCTCTTGTCTCGTCTATAGTGTTGTGTGCTCTCCTTTGGCATAAAAATCTTGGTAAAGGAAGGGTAATCACACTCTTTTTGCATTTCCATCTTTATTTCAATAGCATATTGATATTCTAAAGTGTGCATGTTATTTATTTCATCTATCTACTTTTCTATTATCTAATTTATTTCTATTTGTGTATCTGGTTGTCCATGAGGTGAAAACACCAAAGTTGGGATTTGACTAAGATAAGCCCTGAAACAACCCCAATATTTTTTATTGTTTCTATGTGTAGATTATTAGTTTGGAGCATTGTGCTAGGTTGTATAACATTGGACCTCTTGTGATTTCATTCATTCTTTTCATCTCTAGTTTGTTATTTCAATTACTTTAATCTACACATGTTAGTTTTCTTGTTATCTTTGTTATTTTAAAGCATTATCTTAGTTTAGTAAAACTCTTAGATTTTAGTTTCTAGGTTGATATTAGACTCTTTGTGTTTTTATGAGCACGTTCTATTTTCGGTTCGTACAAGACCACAGTGCATCATAGGGACGTCCACATGTCACATTGTCGTCATTGGCCAAAAGCTATCCAACTTGCTCCCAAGACCTTTTTAAGTCTACTCTTCTAGTTTCTAAAGTCTTTATTCCAAAACCTATCCTAAACTATCCTAAATCATAAAATATAATGAAAATTCCTTTTTCCTTCTACCTTTTTCACTTGAGCTTTTCCTTTGAGGTAGTTGAGGAGCATTTTCTCCCTATAGACTCTTCTTTGTCATAATTACTTGCAAGTAGGAAATATCCTCCTCTATAGGGGTAAAATGAATTGTTAGTATTTTATTCTTTCATTGATTAGGTATATAATAAGAAATAAAAACTATGCACGTTGTAGATATTAATGTTGAGACATTTCATGCACTATCTTTAACACTAGAGTTATTATGGAAGAAATATTATGAAAATATAAAGAAGTTGATGTTCATAGAGGACCATATGGTGATGAAATAAAAAAACTATTAGGTTTATAATGATTTTAACATGAAACGTATAGATGGATCAAATATTATAAATATGTAATCAATTGTGGTTATTACCCCTATTGAAGGATATACATAGAGTGGGGGCATGAACATGGTCTTGAAGCTCCCCAAGGAGATGCCACAATATAATTTGGTCTCTCAAACAATTATGGGCATATTGTAAGTTCAAGAGGGATCAAACATAATGGAATAATAAAGGAATCTCTAAATCTTGTTCAAGTAATGAAGTAGGTTAAATCTTGTTCAAGTAATGCAGTAGGTAAGAGTGAAACTAAAATTTGTGTGTTTTGGAACAAGGGAAGGAGGTCCATTAAGAAATTATGGAAAGTGGGTATATATATGATGGCTTTGTGAGTAGTGTAAGAGAATATGTACTCAAAATTTAGTAGCATAGACAATGTGCATGTGAAATATTTAACAAAATTCTACAATAGTTGTATACATGTCAAATTTCTAGCAAGACATTATTTTACTATAAAATTGGTTATTAATATATTTAAACTCATTTTATTTGGAAATTTAAATAATATATGTTAAAATAAATATTCGAATAGCTCCCTTTGGGTTTCTTTTTATATTTTGTGTGCTTTGGCCTGTGCTCACCGAATCTATTCAGCTTTCCATCAAGTTTTGATCTACCACTTTGCGCATCTCCTTTTCACAACTTCGGGCAACGACTTCCCTTTCGGGTCCTGAGAAGCTATGTTGGGCATCCATGTGTCACACGTGTGGAGGTTTTTATTTCTTATTTCCTTAAAGACTGTTCGGGTTGCGAAGGACTTTTGTGGGGCCATTATTTCTAAAGATTGTCAGAGGGTCAGACATCTGCTACGTGGCAGCGGATCACAAGTTTTTCATGCGGGAATGAAATAAACAAATACGGGCTGCGAAATGCTTCCGCAGGGTTTCTTTTTACTTTCTAAAAGGTGTTGGCAGGCCCCACCTTCTGCTAGGTGGCAACCATTCGCAAATCTTTCAACACAGTAGGGAAGTGAACAACTGCGGGTAGCGAAATGCTGGCACATGTCTTTCGCACCCAGTTGATGCAATTTTCTCTCTCAATTATGATAAGGACCTCAGCCCATTGGACACGTGTTGCATCTTCGCAATCTCTTGGCAGCAATGAGAGAAGTTTTCATACGGGCAGTGTGTGGCTACCACGTGCCTTACAACTAATCTATAGAGCGGGAGATAGGCTGGCTGAGGAGGATTATGCTATTGGGTGCCGCTCATCATGGTCGTTTGCAGTGGTGGATGACACTTGTTGCCTCGAGCCTGGCTGGGACCACTGCCATCATTACAAAGGATGCACCTGCACCTGGATGACCAGATGTTGTGTTCTAGCTAGATACCGTTATAACAGCCTTGGGAATCTTCTGATTTAGGCATCATTGCAAAGGATTGCGGGATCTTTTGTGTTGTAGTTCTCCAAAGTGGTGGGAGGTTTCTTTTCCTGCTATATATACTCTCTCTATCATAGAGAGAAGGGTCCAAGATTTTAAAGAGAAACACGCTGGTTTTAACAAAAGATACCAGGCCTCTTTTACTATTTTATTTGCAAGAAACTATCAGACTATGCCAATTGTTAGGCCTTTCAATTTTTCATGCTTTGATCAAACTGTAAACTGTGCTCTATACTGTCTTAAGCATTTCATTTCAAAGACTTCTATATATGTTGAATACAAGCTTGCTTACCTAAATCATGTCTAATGACACTTCTTAGTAGCGAGGATGTATGCAATATTCTTTTATGTCAATAAATGAATTGTCTATGCTATAGTTTTAAATCTCTAACATTTTGGCACATCGCCTTAGATTAGACTTTGCTTCATTATATTTGCTTCCCTTTTCCCTTTCCAAAACTCATTATAGAAGAAGCCGACCTCTTTAAATTCCGGAGGTCACTCAGTTTGGTGCAAAGGGGTCCCCCTTGAACTGAGTTTCCATAAGACACTGTTACCTCGTCAATTTTTGGCATCAACAATTTGTTCTTTTTCTGGCACGCTCGGTGGGACCCAAACTAATAAAATTGCCTTGTAGAGGGGTGTATAAGCCATCGGTCTATAACTAGATCCCAGACCACAAGTAACCCAAGTTTACTAGTACCTTCGCTAGGGACAGTCCAGGCCACAAATCAGCTGGTAACCATTCCATTCCCACCGCCCTTTCTTCTCACCATGTTGCCAGCTACGAATAGAAACTACATAGCATGGGATGCTGGAAGTCCCCTAGTAGCCCTGGTAGCACCTGCTGTTTGGGGCATAATCCCAGTTTTGGCCTTGAAAACTATTCCCAAATTTGCTGGAGATAATACAAAAATGCTAGCAGAACATTTGCAGGATGTAACGGATGTTTGTTTGGTACATGGTATTACAATGTAAAATGTAGCCCTGAGGCTCCTCACTACATCCTTCAAAGGCAAGGCTCTGGATTGGTACTGAATACTGACTCCTAATTCAATTCACACTTGGGATGAGCTCAGAGATCCATTTTATGAAAGGTTCTCAAACGATGGAGATTGTTCTTTGTTATATTATTAGCTATCTGTCATAAGACGAGTGCCCTAGGAGGCTCTGACGAATTTCAATGCCCGATTTCACTCAAATTGGTAGAGGATTCCTGTGACTATCTACCTGACTCCAGAATTGGCATTCATATTTTATCAGAAGGCCATTAATCCTGACATTTATGTGATAATTAAGTCTTTGGGAGGAGCCACTCTACCAAATGCTTATGCTACTGCTATCAAAGCTGAGAATCATTTGATAGATTGCAGAAAACTACCTCCTTGACCTATATTCTGATATTTCCTAAAATATCAACCTCTGCACAAGAAGCCGCATCAACTAGTGCATCAACAATTGCCTAGTCAATGTACTCATATGCGGTCGCTCCTGAAAACTTGGCTTCCACGTCAGGTTCTTCCAAGGATGAAATAAGTGACCTCAAGGAGATGTTGTGAACTATGGAAAATGACATAACAACTCTCAAGCGGAACCAAGCAATACCCCATGGCCCGCATATCAAAACTATCAAGGCGGGTGGTCTCCTTATCAGCAAAATCAATATCAGAGTGTGCCTTGCACTAATCCACTAGCGCCGACTACAAACCAAATGGTCTCGGTGCCTACTCCGCTGACAAGAGCGTCGCCAAGCTCGAGTACGGAGTTAACCGCAGGACAAAACAATCTTATTGATGATATCAATCCATGGTGTTTCCCTTGCAACGATGCACATATGCCCCGAAATTGTCTATGTGGCAACTTACAATAGAAGGTGGCTGATCAACACAGTCAAGGTACTACAGCAGAAAATGGAGGACACACATATGCCTCGCCAATGGAGAGTGCGGTCCTTACCACACAAATGGAAGGAATGTCTTTAGAACAAGAGTCCGATATTGCTCCTGATCATGCACTTTTCTCCTAGATGGAGGAAGAAGAAATGGTGTTTGCCAATGATGCATCCATATCCGAAACGCCGCAAATACACCCAGATTACAACACACACTCAAAGAGAAGATTCACCAGTGAGCCTATTGTTTCACTTCCAGACAACCCGCAATGCAAAGGCATGTCCGATCAAATTCCCAGCGCTTCGACCATCTCTTCACCTTCTCAACCGTAGAAGGAAATTATTATAACAAGAACCAAGGAGTAGAAATCTCTGAGCTTGTCACCTTTTAATGTGGTGGAGAAATTAAAGAAATCATCCACTAATGTTTCTTTATGGGACATTCTGGCTATCCTGGAACAGAAGACTATACTATAGAAGGTGCTTCAACAAGAGATCAACTCAACACCAACAAAGCCATCTACAAGTATAGAGGTGGTTTATCAAATGCCACTTGCTAAGGTTCTTATAGACAAAGTGAAGGAATTCCATTGGGAAGGCAGAAGTAGGTTGAAACCTCAACCCTTCTTCTTGACTCTCATTGTAGGGGAAAAGCTATTACACAACGCTATGATTGATTATGGCGCTAATACGATGGTTATGCCTAAACAGATAGCTGAAGCTTTGGGCCTCACATATGAACCTATGAAAAGAGGGGTGATGCAGCTTGATGGAAATAGAGTTGAAACCGTAGGTGTCATCAAAGTGCTTCTGTTAACCCTATTTTCCTACCCAAGTATCACAGTTTCACAAGACATAGTGATCATAGATGTTCCTCCTATGTTTGGTCTCTATCTATCCCGAGAATTTACTTCAAAGGTGGGTGGATATTTATCTTTAGATTGGTCACATCTGATACTTAGGACCAAGCATGGTGCAAAAATGAAGATAGAATCAGAGGCCCTACATTCTAAACATGTGGTAGATGAGGCCCTGATCAATTTTGAAGTAGCGCATACTTCTATCACTAAGCAGGAAATGTATAGTGTTGAATTGCTAGAGGAAGAGAAGGTGAGTGGAGATCAAAATGATAAAGAAGATGCTCATTTGAGCAAGAACATAAGCAATGACCCTTTTGGGAATTATCATGCTACAAGATTGGGCACATATGTAATTTATGACGAAGACCACGTGCTTCCGAAGGTCGCCAAAGAATCTGACAGTAACCAAGAAAATGAGCTATGGACATTGTATTTTGATGGAGCAAGAAGCAAAGTAGGAGTTGGAGTAGGGGTATGTCTAATATCCCCGTAGAATGAAAATTTGTTGAGGTCTTTCCATTTTCAATTCGCCTGTTCAAACAATGAGGCTGAATATGAAGGGTTAGTCCAAGGCCCAAGCCTAGCAGAATGAATGGGTATTAAGCAATTGATTATGTTCGGAGATTCTAAACTGGTAGTTAATCAGGTCCGGAGAATTTCTGCAGTGAAGAATGTCTGCATGAGATCCTATCGGCATCAAATCTGGAACCTAATTGAGGGTTTCGAAGCTTTCAACATCCTGACCATTCCTTGAATGCAGAATAGCGATGCAGATCGCATGGCAGTGATCGGTGCTCAATTTGATCATGTATCTAACTTATTTCAGAATAAATATTCAGTGCGAGTGCTTGTCTGACCAGTGATCCCCAACAATGATCAGAGTTGGCAAGTCTTTGAGAGCGATGAACACATCACTTCATTTATCTAGCACTCAGGGGAATTTACTGATCAGCTTCAACCAAAGATTGCCGAGGCCTATGAAGGACAAATTATGCAACTCAAGTCAAATAAACTTCCCAAAGGGTTAGTTACTCTCGAGAACTTTTTCGATTGTAATGATGCACAAAATGATAAGTGAAAATTCATGGAAGACAAAAGTGATTATGAGGACCTTTGGGTCTCCGATGGCAGGAATCTCCAGGTCAGAAAAGATGTCCCACATTGAGATAAATAAAGGCTTATCAATTTTTGCAAAAAATATGGAGTAGTGGCCTAGTCCTATGATGATCTGGAGGGTTACGATCCTAGCATCATTCAACACACTATTGAGCTAATAGAAGGTGTGAAACTAGTCCGACAGAAACAGAGGCCAGTCAACCCTAAAGTTGAGGCCCTAATGGCACAAGAGCTAACCAAACTCATTGATTCACATATTGTCTTTCCAATCAAACATAGTACTTGGGTATCAAATCTGGTACCAGTCAAAAAGAAGAATGGCAATATCCGCTTATGTGTGGACTTCGGAGACCTGAACAAAGCATCTCTGAAGGATCACTATCCGTTGCCTTCTATGGAGTCAATCCTACAAACTATCACAGGATCAAAAATGTTCTCTCTGCTGGATGGTTTCTCTGGCTATAACCAGATTCAAGTTAAAGAAGAAGATCAGCATAAGACTATGTTCACCACCAAATGGGGAACATTTGCATATGCTAAAATGTCTTTTGGTTTATCCAATGCAGGGGAAACTTTCCAGCGAGCTATGGACATCACATTCATCAAATTAATCAATAAGTTTATTCTAATCTATTTGGATGACCTTACTGTGTTCTCTAAATCTAAAGATGATCATTTTGATCATTTAGAATTAGTTTTTCAAAAGTGCTAGGAGTTTGGGGTTTCCTTGAATCTAAAGAAATGTGTATTCAAAGTGTCGCAGGGTAAGCTATTAGGACATGTTGTGTCTAAAGAAGGTATTTCAATTGACCCTGAATGAGTAAAGGCTATCAAAGAACTTCCCCTTCTAGTAAATAAGAAAGGTGTCCAGTCTTTCCTGGGCAAAGTAAATTTTGTTAGCAAATTTATTTCCGATTTCGTGGGAATGATTAGGCCAATCACCCTAATGCTGAAAAAGGATCAAGCTTTCAAGTGGACAACGGAAGCTCGAGAGGCTTTTGAACGGGTCAAGGAAGCGATCTCCATAGCCTCGGTGCTAGTTAATCCAGATCAATGCAAGGATTTTATAATGTATGCTTTCAGCAGTAAGTCCAGTATTGCTACTATTCTAACCCAAAGGGATAGTGAAGGAAAGGGAGAACATCCAGTGGCGTTCTATTCTTAAACCCTAAAAGAATATGAGGCAAATTATAACTTTGTCAAAAGACAGGCCTTTGCAATAGTGAAGGGAGTTAAAAAATTCCTCCATCTAATTTCCTGCAACAAGGTTCTGGTATATGTCACACATTCAAGTGTGCATGAATATATCATAGAAAGAGAGATCACAGAAAAAAGGGCTAATTGGATCACCAAGATCCTTGAATATGACATCGAAGTTAGGCCTACTAAGACTATTAAAGGCAGAGGACTGTGTGAGTATATGGCACAGAATGAAGAGGTACCTACCAAGGAGGAACAACCAGAGCTCGTCTTGATAAATGGATCAGAATTGAAAGATGATTGGCTGATTGATAGAATGAACTTTATGCAAAGTGGAAGGTATCCACTAGGCCCCTCTCATCCCAAAAGAGAAGGTATTACCGGCTTCAGAATCATAGGTATACACTGATAGAAGGAGTCCTTTTCAAAAGAAATTTCAATGGTGTGCTCCTATGATGCATTACTTTATGGGAGGTGCAAAGGATCCTTGATGCATTCCACAATAGCGATGAAGGTGGACATTTCTCTGCCAAAACTACCACCATCAAGATCATGCGAGCTGGCTATTACTGGCCTACACTTTTTAGTGACTCCCACTCTCTAGTAAGGGCTTGTAAAAAATTCCAGTTCTTCTCTGACAGAAGGAAGAATTTAGCAATGCCCCTCAGACCTATAGTGGCGGATGAACCATTTGCGCAATGGGGCCTGAAATTTATTGGAATGATCAACTCGATTTTTAGTGCTAGAAATAAGTGGATTCTAAATGCTACGGACTATTTCACAAGGTGGACGGAAGTTGTTCCCCTTAAGGGTGCAATAGAAACAGAGATTGTAGACTTCCTTGAAGCACTGGTGATAAGGTTCGGCCCTTCAAAGATGATCATTTCAAACAATGCCAGAGCATTTCTAGGTACAAAGGTATGTCACTTTGCATTAAAGAATGACATATTCCTTAAAACCTCATCAAACTATTATCCACAAGGAAATGGTTTAGCCATGTCAACAAACAAAAGCTTAGTTCGACTCCTTAAAAAGGTTGGCTCAGAGCACCAGAGGGAATGGCATAAGAATCTCTGAAAAGTGCTCTAGGAAAACCACATAACTCCTAAGCAAGTCCTTAAGAATTTGCCTTATGAATTGGTATACGGGAAGGAAGCACTGTTACCCATCTCCATGGAAATTCTGGCAATACAATTGTTGAAATCTCTTGAGATAGAACAAAATGAAGCCATGGAGGTCTGGCTTGTAGAACTACTGGAAGTGTAAGAAAAAAGGGGGAATTCCCTAATGGCAATGACAAATCATCAACAGGCGGTCAAAAGATGGTTTGATAAGAAGGCTTCCGACCAAGGTCTAAAAAGTGGAGACTTAGTACTAAAATATGACAGCAGGGCTGCAAAGCCAGGTCAGCACGGTAAATTTGATAGCCTATGGGAGGGACCCTTTAAAATCATTCAGTGTAAGAAACACAACGCTTTTGAGTTGGAGAATATGGAACATGAACCATTAGGAATCCCGGTCAATAGGACTCATCTTAAGTTGTTCCATTAGGCATTAAGCTCTACCTTGTACATATGTAAATAGCGCTTTTATTTTCTTTCCCGTTGTTTGGCCAATTATTTTTTCTAAAATTAGTTGTCATTCTGCAAAATTAACTCATTATCATTGGTGGGTGAAACACCAGGGTCACTTTACACAAAATGCATTCATGTACGGAGAAATAGCATATAAAACTTGCAAGCCCAGAAAAGTTTAAACATAGAAGCAAGAAAGAGCATGGATTTTCCTTAAAACAAGAGATATATATTTATATATATGTTCTTTGGTTACAAAATGGATGGGGGGCCGTATCCCAAAATATACAAGCATATTGAGGTATATTATATATGATAGCCTTTTATCAAGCTTATATACAGCAAAGAGAGTTACATTTTGAACAACAAGCAAAGGGGTTGTCTATCTGAAGGCATGACTGGCAGCAATTGACACATTCACTGCAGCGTCCACTTCTTCCTCATCCACGGGCTCCTTAGTGTTACTGGCAGTATCATTTGGCACAACTGCCATTGGTGGTGGAAACACCAGGTTTTTAAAGTCAGTATACTAGTCTACGTCATAGAAATGTATCACGTTGTAGCTCCGAAACAAGAAGTGTAGGGCCTGAGTAACCCTCTGTTGGTGCTAGTCACGGGTCTACAGGTGGAATCCACTGAGGAATGGCAGCCAAACGATGACAAATTTTTCTTTAATAAAGCAACATAGGTCACTGGCTATTGGCAGACCTATCCCATAGGCAACATGTGCAACGACCTCACCAAGCCCATTCAGGTATTTCTTCGGGAATATTTCTTTCACTAGCTTCAGGATTAGTGGTCGGGGAACACAAATGTCCAGCATGGATGCTACAAAGTGGGAGCATATGTCAGTATTTACCCTATACTTATCCTCATATTCTATGCAATCCTTGCCTAAGACCCACTTAATGGCCACCAAAACCAGAGAATGCATGTTCTTCATCATCCTTTTCAGTCTCCTAGTTGAGATCTCACTTAGGAACATTTTCTGTGACTTATACGAGGTTAGACGAATTGGGGTATCCATTGTTCTGACACTATTCCTAGGCTTTTGAGCTAATGTCGAATTTGTTCACCATCTAACCTATGAAAAGACTTTTTTAACGCTCTACTACTGACCTATTACTTCTCAAATGCTAAGTATGTTTTTCTCACTATCTACTGGCCTATTTATAGAAAAATTGATGAGGCACATGCCAATCTGCCTCTAAAAAATGTGATGTTATGCTAGCTGCTATTTCGAAAGCTGAGTCTGCATTTACTCACATTTTTGGGCCAGTACATCCATGATAGCATGGCTCAATGCATGCTTAATTAAATGAAGCTGATTAATTAGTTTTAAAAAGGTGGCACTTGTTGGTGAAGAGACGTATGGCTGTAGGCTATTGTATCATCTCTCAAGTGCGTCCTAGAGCCCAAAGTGATACTCATATCTTTTTAGGCGGTGATCATTTGCTTGGCATAATCATTCCAGCAGGGATATTAATTGCCAGCGCATGCTAATGTAGGGTTGGAAGGCCAGTTGCAGGTTCAATTTCCAAATAGATTAGGCCATATCACACGATCACGCAAATGCAATAATGAAATCCAAATGCCTCGGAATAGCAATCAGTTCATCTTGCACGAGTTGCAAGATTAACGGTACATGCCGAATTAAATGCAAAAGGCTTGTTTTTTCCTACCACCTTGGGAAAGGTTGTTATTGTTGCATGAAAAAGTTTAATATTTCAAAGTCTTTTAAAAACACAAGGAGAAGTGTAGAGTTGTTTTCTATTTGTCTATCTAGAGCAAGCATAGTCGTAGGCCAGGAGCTTAAAAAATATTCAGAGAAAGAAAAATGTCAAAATCTTCAGCTCAGCCAATGCAAGAGGAAATTAGCCAGGAACTATTCATGACTATTCATTCTTCAGTTGAGGTATATGTCTATGAGGATGTAGCATATGCCATACCTAGTATACCCATCAAAATGAGAAGATCCCACACGGAGGAGCTGGATAGACCCAGGAAATGGAGTAACTAGAAAAAGGTTGGGGAAAAGTGGGACAATATCCATGACCCAATGCTTGCGAAAAACCCCAAGTCCCTTAGAGAGGCAGCTTGTACAAGATTATCAGCACCAAAGGTGGACCAATCGATGGCTAATGGAGTATGATATAGTGGTCTCCTATAATACATGGTCCCATTGGTGCACTATTGCCTAGAAGTTGTTGATGCTGCTTTTCAGCGCTATAATCCAGATACCCATTACATTGAGGGCCACAACTTAAGGGTGCATATCAGCCTAGAGGCCATCTGACACATGTTATGTATCCCAAATCCAAGTAAAAGGAATGAGACTATCGAGCCCTTTCGCCGAAGCAAGGGAGAGAAAATATGGAGGAAAATGAAAACCAATGCAGAGTTCTTATTAGAAGAGACTGGTAAGAAAGGTATCGTGGCCGCTAAACCACCAAGTATCATATTATCACGTGGTGCATTTCATGATGATCTCTAGGACGCCATATCCATACTGGCATTTTTTTGCGGCTGAGACTCTGATGAGAAGATAGAAAGATTTCAGCTGGGACCGACAATGCAATTTCGAGGGTAGCATGAACTCTTCTGGTATGATTTTGCTAAGTTCATGGTTGAAGAAATGAAACAAAAATTTGAGAATTATCAGGCGGAGAAGAATTTTAGGTTTTTTTCCTACCTGGTCCACATGTTTCTCCATCAGAATTCGGGTTTCTTCGCCCGATCTCTTCTGCTATCAATTTTTAATGAGCTGAATAAAAGAAAGCCAGTGTCTACATGGACACCTTTCCTTTCCGCATCATATGACTATTATGTGTTTGCAGACTATTTCATAGCCCTAGTTTTGAATGATTTAATCGAGGAAGGTGATATTGTCCAGCTCGATAAGGAGCAGACCGGATTTATGCAGAGCTACACCCCTGCTTGTGACTGGTTCTTAGGTAGGGATTTTACAATCCTTTGAATGCGAGGTTTTATTGGCAAACCTTTCCTGCTCTCAACTTGTGTCACGGATAGAGTGTTTGCACTAAAAATTTTCCGGCAGGTGTGTGTCATCGATTTCACTTTCTGTAGTAGTGGAAAGGTCAAGAAGAAGGGATTTTCCACTTGTCCAAAAAAGTTTAAGTTGGTAACTCTGATTAAAAATAAACGCACAAGTTGTTAGAGGACAAGCTAGCACATCTACGGTTGGTACCAGTAAATGATACGTAGGAATACAACCGTTTCAACGATTTGCCGGAGCCACATATGAAAGTTACCCATATTTTCTGACCATACTGGGAGAAGCAGTGTAGTCCACGAATGGATAGAGATGAGGATTTTGTTGAATTAGCTCAAATCCCTATGTCAGACACTAGAGGCCCTTGACACAAGTTCTAATTCTTGGTGGCTGTGGCCAAGGATAATGTTCCCATAGAGCACAACATGTACAACAAGTTGAAGAGAAATGAGGAATGGAGTGATGAAAAAATAAAAGCTTTCTAGAAATATCGCTAGGAAGTAGCACAGTTGGATGCTCCTTACAATCAACTAAAGGATGACTAGGAATTTGATAGGTGATGGAAGGAAGGTCACCCCAGCCCAAACTCTAGTGTTGATAGGAGCGAAGAAGGGGAGGAATCCGAGGAGAATGAAGAAGAAGTGGCGACATCGTCCTCCTCAATGGAAAGGGGCAAGGTCTCTTGGCATGCCACCTATGTGGCCACAAACGTACACTTTAATATATCAAGAGGCTCGCATACACTCACTTGGGCCACTAAACTAGCCAGGCTAATGCCTCAGCAGATGTATTCGGCTACCAAAGTTAGTGAGTGTCTGCCTATGAAAAGGAGCGCACAGAAAGTATTACCAAAGGGGTTTTGCAAGAACCCGCTAGAGGAGAAACACCCACTGCTAGCCAGATACCAGAGTTTGCGGGGGAGTCACGAATGATCCTAGAGCCACCGCCGACCAGTCAACAGATATATTTCACTCCTTTTCTTGCATCTCATTCCTTTGTATCTGCCCCTACTTCACTGACAACTCCTGCCATAAGTCTGAACCCTCTACCTTCTGCTTTTGGTCCAACTTATTCAGTTGGATTCACCCAGTTTTCCTAGGCCCACCTGCTTATAATTACCTCTCCGATTATGCTTACGCTTACCACTGCCACTCAGACTTTCCTTGCCTCATTTTCGAAAAACATTCCCCTTGTCAACTCCCATTCTTTTTCTACTATGCTTACTGATCCTCTTCCATTGCAATAAGCTGGCACCCCGCTAGCAACTCCCCTATCCTGACCAATAAGCCTTATAGTTGAATCCTTGATTCAATAGCCACAAATTCCTAGCCCTACTAATAGTTCTCAGACCAAACTATGGAATGTGTTGCACTTTTCTCCATAAACAGTCACTCTCCAGAAGAAGAAAATGCCTGTGCCTATGAAGGTTACCTATCCCTATGCCCTGTCTTCTGGTGCTCCTTTTGCAGGTGGGCTAGTTTCATCACTAGCTGAATTCATAACACAGATAGATTGTGGAAAAGAGGCACGTGCGAATAGAATGAGGAAATGCAAGGGAAATGATCACAATGCTCCTGTCGAGCTGAGAGTACAAGCTTTGTATGATGAAGCTTGACAAGAATTAAAATTCACAACCATGTACCTAAAGGTAAGCAAGCCTTAGGGAGAAATGCAACCCGAAGACTATGAGATATATGCTGTCGAACTCAACATGAAGGTAGCCTGGCTACAAGATAAAGTCAAAATCATGGAGGAAACGCAATAGGTGGTCACTTCTGACTTCCTCAAAACTGGTCACCAGTTAAAGAAGGATGAGCAACTCAGGGCAGCTAGGGAAAGAGTGAGTTTTTTGGAGACAAAGGAGAAATCCTTAGAGGTAGGTATCGCCCAAATGACTGAAAGGGCACTGACAGCAGAGAATGAGAGGAACAAGCTTAGGGAAAAATTGTAAAAACTTAGGTTACTGACACTGACATAATAAAAGAACTACAAAACAAGAACCAAGAGGCGCGACAAAACTTACAGTTAAAAGAGGAAGAGCTTGAACGTGTCTGCCTTGAGCATAGTCAGGGGATGGCACAAAAGGGTGAAGAGTTAGAGCGCCTACAAGAGCAGTATGAGCAAAGAGTATAAGAGAAAGAGGCCGAATTTAAAGGTCTGAAGGCTAAACTAGAGGAAGAACTCCGAGAGATAAAGACTTCTCTAGAAGAGCAATCAGCGAACCACTCCCGAGTTGAGCAGAATTGGAATAAAGAAATGAGCAGCTATGTAGAGCAGCCATCGACCGAGAAAAGGAGAAAGACATAATTAGCTGAGGCCCTTATTTCAAGAGATGCAAAGATTTCTTCACTTAAATCCTCTCTATTTCCTTCCCCTGCCCAGCCTAATGTCATTTCATTGGTTAGGCAATTATATATTTTTCACTGGGAGAAAGTCAAGACCTTTTGCCTAACACTGTAGCCTACCCTCTGATTTATCGACAAGGCATTAAGGCTTAATCAAGAGGCCCACGACACAATTGAGCAGTTCCTACATTTCATCCTGGAGAAGGTTCCAGAGGCGAGGGACTTGCTCAATAAGCTATACTCCATCTCAGATGAAATCCTTGCCAGAGCGGGGAATGAGGTTTGGGACGCTGCAGCCCAAACAACAAATAAATTCATTCATTATAACTCCGCTTTCCAACGCACTAAGGTAGCCGCGGCTTTTCTAAGCAAGACACTAGATGGCATACAAGGAAGTTTCACAAATTAGGCAAGATGGGGCTGCCATCCCCATTCCTCGAGGATGGCTCTATTGCCACTACTACATAGATTGTTGAGGTTATTGAGCAGAAGGAAAATGACCCAGAGGCTTTCAGAGAGTTCAGTAGCTCCCCAATGGTAGTCGATATTGAGGTGGTCATTCATCCACTCTCGCAGCTATTTTTTCATATACAAGCAGGTGCCGGTCTACCTGATGTGTTGCCTCACAAGGAAGCTATTGATCTACGCGGAGCACAAAAAAATTTGCGTAGCATAGCAAAGCCCTCCGAAAATGAATGGTCACCCTTGCAAGAGGCTCTTTCCAAACTTTGACTCTATTAGCCCTATGCATAAAGCTCTGGTCTGTAGCACCAGAGAGATTTTTTTTGGGTTCTCCATTCCTTATTCGAAATGCCTCTGATAGTTGCCAAAAGCTGTTAAAATAAATATTCGAATAGCTCCCTTCAGGTTTATTTTTGTATTTTGTGTGCTCCGGCCTGTGCTCTCTGAATCTATTCAGATTTCCATCAAGTTTTGATCTACCACTTTGCGCATCTCCTTTTCGCAACTTTGGGCAACAACTTCCCTTTTAGGTCCTAAGGAGCTGTGCTGGGCGTCCACGTGTTGCACTTATGGAGGTTTTTATTTCTTATTTCCTTAAAGATTATTTGAGTTGCGAAGGACTTCTGTGGGGCCATTATTTCTAAAGATTGTCAGAGGGTTAGACATCTGCTACGTGGCGGTGGATCGCAGGTTTTTCATTTAGGAATGAAATAAACAAATATGGGCTACAAAATGCTTCCGCAAGGTTTCTTTTTACTTTCTAAAAGGTGTTGGCAGGCCCCACCTTCTGCTAGGTGGCAACCATTCACAGATCTTTCAACACAGTAGGGAAGTGAACAACCGTGGGCAGCGAAATGCTTCCATGCATCTTTCACACCCGGTTGATGCAGTTTTCTCTCCATTACAATAAGGACCTCAACCCATTGGACATGTGTTGCATCTTCGCAATCTCTCAGCAGCAATGAGAAAAGTTTTCATACGGGCAACATGTGGCTGCAACGTGCCTTACGACTAATCTATAGAGCAGGCAATAGGCTGGCTGAGGAGGATTATGCTATTGGGTGTCACTCATCATGGTCGTTTGCAGTGGTGGATGACACTTGTCGCCTCAGGCCTAGTTGGGACCACTGCCATCATTACGAAGGATGCACCTACACCTGGATGATTGGATGTTGTGTTTTAGCTTGATGCCATTATAACGGCCTTGGGAATCTTCTGATTTAGGCATCATTGCAAAGGATTATGGGATCTTTTCTGTTGCAGTTCTCCAAAGTGGTGGGAGGTTTCTTTTCCTACTATATATACTCTCTCTGTCATAGAGAGAAGGGTCCAAGATTTTAAAGGGAAACACGCTGGTTTTAGCAAAAGATACCAGACCTTTTTTACTATTTTATTTGCAAGAAACTGTCAAACTGTGCCAATTGTTAGGCCTTTCTATTTTTCATGCTTTGATCAAACTATAAACTGTGCTATATATTGTCTTAAGCATTTCATTTCAAAGACTTCTATATATGTTGAATACAAGCTTACTTACCTAAATCATGTCTAATAACTCTTCTTAGTAGCGAGGATGTATGCAATATTATTTTATATCAATAAATGAATTGTCTATGCTATAGTTTTAAATCTCTGACATTTTGGAACGCAACGACACCATTCAGGCCCTTAAATCTATGATTTATAGTGCTTATCAGTAATTTTGGCGCATCGCCTTAGATTAGACTTTGCTTGATTATATCTGCTTCCCTTTTCCCTTTCCAAAACCCATTATAGAAGAAGTTGGCTACTTTAAAATTTAGAGGTCACCCAGTTTGGCGCAAAGGGGTCCCCCTTGAACTGAGTTTCCCATAAGACACTGTTAACTTGTCAATTTTTGGTGTCAACAATATACAATTAGAAAAGGTATTTATAATTTTATATTGGTGTTGCATAAAGTTTACATAAGGGAAGATTATATATAGTTATAGTTACATAACTACATTATCTTCCCTACATATTATAAAAACAACTAATTGTAAGGTAGTTATTTTCTAAAGGAAGTAATAGCCAAGAATATTTTCAACACAACCACATTGTATAGAAATAGAAAGATTATTTAGAGATATTTTTTAATGAATAAAGAATAAATTTGATGTTCTACGAGCTTGTGTGTTACATATTTATGCTTTCAATTTGTGTTGTGTCAAATTTGCAACCTTTCCTTAAATATTTATGTCATGTGGTGAATAAAAATAGTTTTATTTGTGACATGCATTTACCTTATGTAATTTTGGATGAGAAAATATGCTATTTTCTTAGCTATGAGTCTAACAACCCTAAGTGAATGAATATTTCTTATGGTAGAAAAAATTCCTTCTTTCAAATCCTAATAGTACACTTTTCTTTTAAAATAATTTCTAAAGGGAATAAATCTCTATGCTTTTAATACTTTTTAAAAATATTATTCCTTTTTTAATTAAAAAAATGGGTTATCGATACCATTTTAGTCTTTTCTAGTTTTTTTTTTTCAATTTTAGTTTCATTACTATTCCTACTTTCTAATTAAATCATACATCTAAAATCTCAAAATTCTCTATTATGATGGAGCTTCCCCCTCAAATATAGAGGAATATCACTTGTCTAATAGAAAATTCTCTAAATGTTGTAAACCTTGTTTCTATTGACTGGGTAATTCAACCTATATTTTAGAAAATCATCACATCAAAATATCTATTTATTAATAGGAATATAAAGTAAATTTGATCATTTTTAAGAGAAATTAAACTTACTAGAGGAAATTAAACATGTTGGAAAATGTGTCTCAAGATTGCTCCTAATGTTAAGATTACAAAAAGTGTAATTTTTGGAATAAAAAAATTAATTTTTGGGCTATAGAGTTGGTTTTTGACCAAAATAAATATTTCTAATTATTTGGCATCCCTTGCTGAATGAACAAGACAATTGAGAAGGGGAGGGGGTGAATCAATTGTAGCAAATTAAAACATCTAAACACTCAACAATAATCAAATCCACAAGAATTCATTAATCCCTTATTCTATTAAAGTATTAATCATGAAATGTAGATAACAAAAACTAAAATAAAAACACCATACACAAGAGAACACCAGATTTACATGGAAAACCCAATGAGGGAAAAAAACATGGTGAGGATTAGCTCACAAAATAAGTAATTACAAAATCATTACAAGGGATCGATACCAGAATAGGACACACTATCCAAAAAGGTTCACAACCAGGGCTCACTCTAGAATAGGATACACTATCCAAAAAGGCTCACAGTCAGGGCTCACTACCAGAATAGGACACACTATCTAAAAGGCTCACACCTAGGGCTCACTACCACATAAAGAAATAAAGAAGATAAAATAGAAATGTTACACAAAGAAAAAAATCTCAATGCAATAAGGAATCCACCTCAAATGATCCAACAATTTTGTAGCCTTGCATGAAAGATTGTGGACACCTTCAGCTTACTACATTCAAGAATCTAACACTTTGAAATTCACACTACTTTACTCAAATTTGCATCTATACTTCTATAACTCACATCACATTCATCACTCGTACCTATATTGCCTCTCTCTTGCATCTTACAACAATAAAACTATTATTTATATCATCCTCAACCTTGAAAACCTTCTCCAAGGTCAAGAACTATCCATTACATTTTAAAAATTCAAATTAGGTTGGCACCCCATGGTGGATAGGAATGAATGCGACCCATGTAAATCCTTAGTTAGAACCCAAATTAATCATAACACACCTCAACACACTTTCATAAACTTCACATGTAGTGCTAACACGAAATCAACCAATACCCATCCTAAACACCATAAAACATTTACATGCTTCCTTAAATCAATCTAAAACTTTTAGACAACAAAATTTACTTGAACACAATCTAGAATAATCCATGAAGCACCTGAGATCCAAAAAGGACTTCATCCAAACTCGCATCATAGAAATACTTCAACCCAAAACATTTGGCTAACTTTATTTGAACACTAATGCATGAAACACACATTGTACCAAACCAAATCAAGTGAAACCTTGAATTTTGAAAGATACAAAATTATAAGAAACTTCCCAAATCCACACAACCTAAAGAAAAACTATAGAGAAATGTGGAGAAAATACATTTATCCTAGACCATAAAAAACACCACTAAAAAACCGGTTCACACATTGAAAATATCTCACTTTGCATAGTGATCTAGAAACCCAAATTCTGAAAATAGTAGCTACTAACAACCTAGAATAACATATCAGATCTGTACAGGCATAGAATCAACACATAAGAAACATAGAACACATCCCAAAGCACATATTGAACATGTGCACAACACTATTTTCTCTCTTTATCATTTTTTCTCAAAAGCACTTGGAAACCAAGTACCAGAGACATCAATTCAACACATTACTCCATTACAACACATATCTAGAAACAACAATAAAGGAAAAATCCATGTACTCACAACACTTCCTCAATATCTCCACCATACATGCACAACCTGCAACAACCTATTTTCCTCTTTTTCATAATTTTCTCAATATCCTCGACATCTTCATCATACAGAAAGCTTCCTCAATACATAGTTGACATCAATGGCAACACCAACCTATTGACATCTTGTTGACATCAATGACAACACCATACTTGAAACACCCCTATAGTGGTCTATTGTGTAAATTTATTTGATATATATAATTTAAAAAAAATCCCAATCCACCCACTTGATCAAAAGTTATAGCCTTTATAATTTTACATAGAAAATGTAAAAATGCACATTGGGCACATGAAAGAGTTGAAAAGAGGAGTTGCACTTGTTGACCAACTTATAATGCATGTTATGACACAACAAAATAATTCTTTGATTGGGGAAATTTTTGGGCACCAATTTTTTGGGTGATTTTAGCTCATGGTTTTTTAATTATCTTTTTGTGGCTTCATGTATTGTATATCTCATATATTATATGTTTGAGATGGAGGTTATGTGTGGTGTGATTTTTCTACATATTGTTAAGTTGTAAATATTTCTCTAGATATTTGGTTGATGATAGTCTTGTGAAGGCTTGTAGTGCATGTGTATTATAACTTTGGTTCACTAAATAGTACATTAGGCTACATTAGAGAGTTGGGTTATTATTCATAGAGTTTTCCCCATGTACACCTATGTTATGATATATTACTTATTTTATGTTTAAATATATTTTTTACTTTCTATAATTGTTAAAAGATTAAAATTTACACATGTTTAATTGTTGAGGTTAGCTTATTGGTTTTTTGGTTTGGCTACCATTTGTAGTGAGCTCTCTTATTGAGTGTATATGTGAATAATGGCATCATATGTGTGGTTGCATGGTTACCCATTATTCTTAGACACATGGAAGATGCATTAGAGGAGCTTGATGTTTCAAAATTATTCTTGGAGACTATAAGTTTATTGTAATTTTTTCATTGTTGAATAATACACTGAGTTTGGATGCTTTTGGAGACTAGATATATCCCTCTTGTAGTTTTTCCCAAAGTATATAGTGTGATATTCTGCTATGCCTTTGATCTTTGCATTATGATTATTTTGTAAGATTTTGTCCATACTTTTATCTCATGGAGTTATTTAGGAATTTTTTTGATTAACTTTATAATTTTCCTAACAAGTGGTATTAGAGCCATGGTTGTGGTTGAGGGACTTATGATATATATGTAAATTTGAAGCCATCAAAAAGCTAGAGGGATTTTATAAGTTTTAAGGTATGAAATATGTTATACAAGTTGTGAGTGTAGATTTGGGATTTGGAAGTTTACATATTTGTATTTATTTTTGTAGATCTAGGGATTGAAAAATGATTCGGAAAGAAGAGTTTTTTTTGTGTTCTTGATGAGGGTTTTGTGGGTTAAGTTTAATCAATGGTCCCTAAGAAAAATAGACCTTGCAATTGAATCCAAGAGGCCTAAGAGACAAATAATGACATAAAACTTTACCTAATTTGTCCACCAATTCTTGGAGGTAAAAAAAACCCTATTATCCACTTGTATAACGTATACCCTACCAAAAATTAATTTAAAAATTAAATTAGAATCCTATTAAATATTTTTTTTAATTAAAAATGATAGGGTACACAATTTGTGGACTATCTAGTACCCTTGGGTACCTACCAACCAAAAACCAATAAGACCAACATATAGGTTTTTCAACCTTTTACAAGCCCCCATCAATAACCAACTAGTTGTGTTCAAGTCAGTAGGCCTTAGGCCCCCAATTCTAGCCCCTAGTCAAGTAAGGCCCCAAGTAGAACCTATTACAAGCATTTAAAATTAAAAATTAATAAAAATAAATTCTATGTAAAATACACCACTCACCAACTGGTACTCTATTTATAACTCATCTTGAGTGTTATTTACCTGCTATCACCACTGATACACCATAATTCTATCTCGAATTCATCATTTCCATTGGTAAAGCCATACATAGGCCACCTGACCACCACCATCCTACTTGCTATTTGGCCTTAAAATAGAGTAGTTATCTTCTGAAGGTCATAACTTTCATGTATAATATCAAATTTCCAACTTCTCATAATCATCAAAAATTTATTCCCAAGAATTACATAGTGGTATAGGTTTGGTTATCATATTTTTCTATTTTATCAAAATTTAGTTCCTAAAGCTGATATTGCTAAAAAATGGCTAACAAGTCATATCTTCCACATACAAAATTAGATTTTGGATTTTGAATAGGAAATTAATATAATTTGTAGCACACTACACAATGAATTGGATGATTTTCACTTAGATAAGTAGAGGGACGATTGTACTTGTTTGATCACTTATAGGATCCTAATATTTGGGGTGTGATTTTGAGAGAATCCAAATAATTGGAAGGAAAAACTTGTGGGAGAGAATATTTTTAGGATAAAAATATGATGGTATAGTTTATTATTAGATTTTGTTATAAGTTTTGACTTTAATGGAAATAGGTACATAGGTTGTCTTCTAGTTTAAGGATATGATTGATACACATGTGAGACTTGGAGTCTAATTTTAGTGAGAGTTGAGTATAGGTATATATTTGGTTGTAGTGGGATGATTTGGATGTGGAATATCTATATCCATATGTCTTTCTAATTTTGATGTAGATTCAATATTTGACCTTGTTTATGAGAAATTATGCATTGTTGCGTTGTATTGAGATGAGGGGATGAATGGTTAGAGTGCCTAGATAGCCGATTATTGAGACTTGTATCATTTTTTAATCATGATTTCATGGATAGCTTGGTTACATGATTCAATGGGAGATCTTGACAATTATTTTTTATGGTGGTTTATATTATTTTATTAGAGGTCTTGGTTCTATATTATTCTCTAGGTCTATTGGTTTTTCAATTAGGTATGTGTATACCATAGATGATCTTAAGTTAATATATGGTTGTCATGATTCCATGGATAGTTTAATATCATAGCTTAATGAGAGCTTTGGTAATAATTTGGATTCATCACTTGGTGATTTATGATATTCTATAGTTCTCTTGGTGATGTTTAGTTGGAGCTTTAATAGTGATCTAGATAGTTCTCTTGATATTGAGTACATTAATCATGTGTTTGGGAGCTTCATTAAAGTGTACTATTACATTTGGAGTTAAGAATAGATCGATGAATTATAGGTGCTCATAGGTACTTGGAGAATTGGGTGAGGTTAGAATTATCTTGAATTTAGACACATTTGTTGAGATGAAGATGGATGTGAGTTTGTCGTATACCATAAAGGGGATTGTTCTTAGAGAGAGTCATTGTGGATAAGTGTTTCCTAGAGGAGCAATATTATTCCCCAATCTTGGTTAATTATTGAATGATAGGGTTCACATGTTGCATGTAGTGTGATTTTAACACTTGGCAACATCTTACACATTTTAGGTTTTCACTCATGCCTATATATTCAATGAATTTTGTACATTTGTAATCATCTCATATTCAATTTGGCATTCTTGAATCTTAATGATAGCATGATATTTTCGCCATTTCTCTCTTGTGGAAGTTATTTTGTCTTGCAGGTGATTCTAGGGTGTTTGAGGAGTTCACCTAAACTCCTACATGGTATTAGAGCTTCATTGCTGTAGACTCCTTCCTAGATATGAGGAATCAATCTTGGCATGAAAGTTTTGTTGGATTCAAGAAACCTTTTTATTAAATCCATTTTTCACTTTTTGCTTTAGAAATCTGGCTTCCACTCAATTGCAAGAAAAACAATTTCCGAGTTTGTAGCCAGGGTTGAAATCTAAACTGGGTATCTTTTGTATTTTTGATATCTTGCACGGATCTAAAGAAAATAGCTATACAAAAAGTGGCACACATCATTTTTCTCTTGGTTGAAGATTTTTGCAAATGAGATATTATCAGAAAACTAGTTTCGTCATCCTCACAAATCTCAAACCCAATTTTTCTAGTTTTTTCACTAGATATATGATTTTTTGTCAAAAGTCAACCTTTGCTTTCTGGGTTATTTTCTTGGGAAACATGTTATTAGGATTTTTTTGAGATCAAAGGGGAATATTTTTTGCATTTGAGAGTATAAACTACTATTTTTTCATGGATTCACAAAATATTGCAACCCTTACTCCATTCAACTACTTTGGCTAGAAAAAACAAATCGAGATTCTTTTGAAGCACAAAGGGTTGTACAAAGTGACCATGGGTACTGAAGTTGAACCTGTAGGTGCTAGTAAAAAGAGAAAGTGGTTTAATAGGTGTGCTGAAGCTTTTGGTACTTTATTTCTATCTATTTCCGCTAATCTTCTTTTTCATATTGAGTCTTGTACGTCTCCAAATCAGATTTGTACTACTTTAGAGTCTTTGTTTGGGAAGCAAGATACTAGGAGAGGATTCTAGTTGGAGAATGAGCTCATTAGCTTAAATCCTAGGGATTTTGACATCATTTAGGAGTTCTTCATCAAACTCAAGTATCTTCATTTGTAGTTGACATAGTGTGGTATTCAAAAGCAAGACTCTTAGTTGATATTGTCCATTCTTTCTAAGCTTGGACTAGAATATTTAGTTTTTGTCTCTACCTTTTATGCCATTTAGGATGCTCTTGGTATGAGATTCGTCATGCCATCTCTTGATGACTTTGCTTCATCTCTCACTCAAGAGCAAGATAAGTTAGCTAGCATGGGCATGGTGAAACCTTATTCATCATAAGCACTCATTGCATCTCAGGAGCCAAAAGATCAAAAGGCTTCTTTAGGAAAAGGAAAGAAACATAAACAAAAGGATTCCAAATCTTATGAGCAACAAAAGGAGTCCTCAAATTCATCCTAATTTTCTAAGGGGAAATCATCTAGGAAGGAGAATGTTACATGTGCTTATTGCAAGAGGGAAGGACATGCAAAACATAGATGCTACAAGAAGGATATTGATGAGCTAAAGCATCTTCTTTAGAAACATTAGATTGATTTTCCTTCAAGGATGTCTGCATCATCTTCCTCCCCTCCTTCTTCAGAGCAGCTTGACATAGGCACAACTAGTTTGCACACCACATCAATTTTGAAGGGACATGCTCTTTGTGCTTGTTCAAGTCATGAATCAGGAAGATGACTTCTAGATTCAGGAGCTTCTCATCATATGGCATCTTTGTAGTCTATTTTCTCTTCCTTTGAGCCTTGTACTATGTCTCCAATTTTGATGGGAAACAATACATACATGAGTGTTACAATGAAGGGGTCTATTAGTTTTGGGGACAACACTTTTCAGGGTGTATTGTGTATTCCTCATTTTACAAACAAACTTCTTTCCATATATCAAATCACACATGGAGGAAATGGGAGATTTGTGGAGTTTACGCTTGAATTTTTTATCATCAGAGACTTGGAGAGTATAGCAATTATTGCTACTGGGATGGTGGATCACTCATCTTGGTTGTATTCATTTCAAGATTTTGCTACTGATAGTGTTTTTGTTCCTACAACTATTCCTCACACTTCTAGTATGAATCATCATTCAAAGGAAACATTTGGCTTCTTGAACATTGGTGTTCTATCTTTGGATTCAATTCTTGATCCATCCATTCCATCTCCTCCTTCTTTTGTTATTGATACTTCTATGACTACAAGTGTGGTTTCTTCTGTTTCAGTGCAACAAAATGTTGTTGATCATTCATCTTTGGAGGATATTCTTGAGTCTTCACCTTCTCTGACTTATTCATTGGTTTGAAGGTCTCATCTACTTCAGTGGAAACATCTTGGGCTACACCTACTTCACCTTCAGAGATTGCTTTCCTATGGCCTTTCCCTCTCACTTCTTTCAAGAGATGTGATTTCTTTAGTCTTATTGGAGTTACTTCATTCTGGGGGGGCTATGTGGCCTCTTCCTTCCTCTCTTCTAATGGGTTTATTTTATGTATCTTTGTGATGGATGGTGTCCTTGGGAGGTCTTATGGAGTCCTCCATCCTTCATCACTTAGCTAGTTTTTTGCATTCTATTTTGGGGAGGAGTTTTATTCCCATGTGGTTTTCTCCTTTACCCCATTTGGTTTAGTTTGCATTGCATTTGTAAATGAGTACCTAATTAGACCTTGTTGTTGGGACTCATCTTTGCATAATAATTTCCTTCCTAAGTTGCACTTATGGGGGGGTGTTGGTGTAATTAATTATTTAATTACACTTTGCATAAGTTTACTTAAGTAATATTTTAAGTCCTAGGTTGCATAATTAGATAAATCATTTAATAATGGGGTAATTCCCCCTTCCTTGTTTGTAGGAGATAAGATTCCTTCTAGAATACGAGTTTTCCTTCTATATCTTTTTATCCTTTCCTAGACAGGGTTCACATGTTGTCACATGTAGTGTGATTTTAACACTTGGCAACATCTTACGCATTTATTCAAGAAATTTTGTATATTTGTAATCATCTCATATTCAATTTGGCATTCTTGCATCTTAATGATAGCATGATATTTTTCTCATTTCTCTCTTGTGGAAGTTATTTTGTCTTGCAGGTGATTTTGGGGTGTTTGAGGAGTTCACCTAAACTCCTACACAATATTATTCCCCAATCTTGGTTAATTACTCAATGAATAATCATCTAAGAGGTATTTTCCATCTTGTTTTCAAATGCATTATTTTTAATTATTTTTCTTCTCATAGATATGGATCTTGGGCTATGCTTGTTTATGATGTCATTTATGAGGATTTTAGGAGATGTTATTGAGATTATTCCTATTTTTGGTAATATATTGTATTTTTATCTTCCTTTATTAGATAGGAATACATTCAAGTTGGTTATATGAGGTAAATATATTTTTTTAATCTATGAGATTGAACAATTAGGTGTTAAAGCTTTTCATTTGAGGTTGTGAAAGATATTCTAGTTGATATAGCTTAGAACTTCAAGGTATTAGTAGAAGGATATGTTATGTGATATGACATAGGCTCTCTCTCTTTTTTAGGTGACTAAATACTTGAGGTTCATGCTTACATGGTTTGGTGTGGTGGACTTGGGATAGTTATGGTGCCTTTTTTCTTAAAGAGTATGCAATAGTTTTTGTTGCATGTGTGGATCATTGTGATTGCTCTTTATTATTGCATGGTCTTTATTATGACCCACACCTTGGCATGAGTGTTTATTGGTAGACTTGGTATGCTTTGATATATTTTCCAATTTGGCATTAACCATGTCGTGTGAGTTCTTATATGTGTATGTTCTTCATTTATAGGTTTTATACATGATGATTATGATTGCAATTTATCAATTGAATATATTTTTGGAATGAATTAGAATAATAGTTTTGGATACCTTAGTAGGTATGGATGGAAAACCATGTCAAGACATTATAAGAGAGATTCATAAAAACTTGGATACTCTAACTTTAGAATCTTTGTCATACAGAGAGCCTAGTAAGAGTTATGTAGTATTTTTGTGAGAACAATTTTCCCTCTAGAAGATATCCTATATTATCTCTAGATATACATATGATATCAATAATGGGAATTAATTTATGCTTAGATATTAAGATGGAATCCCCCAAAATAAAAAATAAATTATGTGAATTATTTTTTCATAAATTATTTATGGGAGAGCATACCACTCTTTGTATTAATTTATTTGTTGGAGAAATCCAATTATGAGAACTAATTTTATGCATAATCAAGAAATGTGACAAAACAATTTTGATGACTACAAGAACATTAATTAAAGTATTTTCTTATACCTCCGGCATGAGCTTCTAGTACCTTTGGATTTCAAATCAAAATTTCTTTAATTTTCTTACAACCTTAACCTCCAACCCCTATATATGAACAATATAATGTGATTTATTCTTGAATTTGATATGTATGCACATGCCTCCTACACCAAGGCCATAATACCATGTAGGAGAAAGTGGATTATAATTTTGACCAATAAAAAGATGAAGAATAAGTCTCCCTAGGGAATCTAAGGTTGCTAATAAGAATAGCCAAGATAAATTTATAGATCATGGAGAAATACTTGAAGTAGATTGCATTGGGATGAGATTTTGGCCACCACTAACTATTGAACCAACACCTATATAGACAAATCCAATGGAAGATACTAAATTTCAAGAATGCTAGGGGAATGCAGATATCAAGAGAAGGAATTGGGCTACATATCATGATAAGTACAATTATACAAAGAAAATGTATCAATTGAATAAATAAAGGCTCCAAAATGATGCAGTAAGAACTACAAAGCCTCAATATGGAGAGAATGATGAAAGAAAGGGAGGAATAATCCAATTATTTACCTTCCTCTTCTTGCCTAAAACTCACTTTTCCCAAAAAATTGTGTGTAATTTTTTGTGAAATCTTATTTTAATACATTAAGATATAAGTTTAATAATTTAAGGTATTTTTAAATTAATATTTCAAGTAGTAGGATAGGATTACATTTTTCTATGAAGAAGAATGATTATTTTTATCAAAACAATCTATGGAGACACATTTAGTTGAGTTAATAAAACTCAAAGAATTTTTTGAGTAACTATAAAGTATTCTAATGATATCAACATGCACTCTAGGATTTCAATGAAATAAATTAAATAGTATCTACTCTCAAGTTGATGAATCCAATAGGAATGAATGGAAGAACCAAGTGATAGCTTCATGCAATATTTTCTTTGGAGATACCTCACCTGACCTTCACCGAATTCTACTCTCACTATTGATCAATTGCATGTGATTCTTGTGAATATGGTTCATTACAAGGAGTTTCATAATCAATACACTACATGAGAAACATAATATTTATTATGTCTTAGAAATAGGGATAACTTTAAGAAACCCCCCCCTGGGCGAAGGTGTAAAATCTTGGCAAATCTTTCCTTTTATTTGAAAAAAGATATTAATTTTCCTAGTGAATCTACGCACATTATTTTAAAAAATTGGAAAATCTTGGCAAATCTTAATGAATAATAGGTAAAAATAATTTCTCCTTTAAAAATTTGCATAGTTGGTCGGCGTAGTTCCCCCATATTTTTTTATTTTTTTTAATATTGAAGTAGGAGCATAGGGGTAACAACCATCAGCGAGGTCAAGGGGCAGCACCCCTTGCGGGGGTCAAGAGGACAAAGACCCCTTATGGGGGTCAAGAGGGAAATACCCCCTCATGAGGTCTAGCAATAGGAACCCTAGTGCACTCCTATCGCGATACAAGTGGGGTCGAGGGGCAGAGCCCCTCACCACCAAGCATAAATTCACTATCAAAAATGCATTGGAGCACACATAGATTAAATATTTTTTTTAAATATAACTTTAAAACTAAGACTAAATGAAAAGTGAATTTTTTTACCAATGATTAGCTTTTTAATCGAATGGTTGCAAGTTGATTCCATGAGCTAATACACACATGCCTTTTAAAAGGCTTGTGTGTATTAGGTTGTGAAATTAACTTGTAGCCATCTAATTAAAAAGATAATTGATGATTCGATGGCAATAAATAAAAGCCTTATTCAAGGCTAAAATATCCCTAAAATTAAATGGTAATTTATTATTGTGGTGATATTGCCCCAAAATTAATGGTAGTAATATAATATTACTGGTGAATATAATTAATATTTGTAATTGTAGCATAAACTAATGGTGAATCAGTTCCAATGACGCATTGTTTAAAAAATAATGCATAGGACAATTAATCAAGACAATTTTTTTTTTGTAAAAACCTGGCGATTCAACATCCTTTTTAGCTTGTACTATTCGCCATTTCTAGAGGTCCTGATTTCAATTATTCGCCAATTGGCGAAGATTCACCACTAAATTTTTCCTTGCTTAGCAAATGTAATTGTGGGACTAGAGACATAAGGTTGGACTATAGAAGAGGGATTGTAAATGATTAAAGCTAATAATATTGTTGAGTGAATATTGATGATTGGTGGATGGATAACGATTTTATTAATTATTCAACTAATAATGGGATAAAAATTGGATAATTAATCAAATAAACAAGGATTTATTCAATCAATTATAGAGGAAATGCTTGAGTGATGTCATAATTATAGATGAAATGATAATAAGTCATTTTTAGGTGTTTATATTTCCTCTTTTTGACATGGTGTTACCAAGTAGCATTATTTCAAAGAAGAATAAAGCATAGCACTTGGTTAGATGGGAAGATTGCTTAGATTAGGTAAGATGCCTCAATTATTTCAAGGATCAATGACTACAGTTATTTGAAGGACCAATGACTAAGAGGAATGATAATAGGGATGACAATGTCCCCTCAAGAGGATAGATGGGTTTGGAGAACATGTATGTTCTCTCAAAATAGATGAAAAGATGCAAGATAAATGAGAGAGGATGCATGATCAAATTGTGGAAGAGGTTAATGGATAGGTGATAAAAGGATGAAGAGATAATGGATTATGAAGGAGCAGGTTGAATAATATATGGAGGTGGTCAAGATGCAAGGGATTATGTTAGATCTAGTGTTATAATGATGGTTATGTTGTGTTGGATTGACAACTCTTTATTTGATATAGTAGCAGAAATTATACACCAAGGTATAAAATACTAGGGTGACAGTGTGTCTCATGTATAGGAGAAAGTAACAAGCAACCATATACCATATAGCACCATGATATTGAATACCATCATAAATTTATGGTAAGTATGCTAGAATTGTGAAAAAAAGCACAAAACCATGAGCCAAAGGATCAAACAACAAATACACCTTCCATGCAAGAGATCTACAAACAATATGTGCAATATTCTTCAAAAACAAAAAGTTATAGAAGAGAATTTCAAGAAGATATGAAAGCTCGAGACAATATTCGAGAGATATTTACAAAGAGGGTTGAATGATTATAAGAGAAAAGACCTAAATGAGAAAGGGATCATATCATATTAAGTGTCAACATCAAATGAGATGTGACATAATGATCTAATATTAACTCAACTAATAAAGTATTTCTAATTTTAGCTAAAGTGTGTGAGAATAAATTAGACTAATAATCAATTAAATGTTAATTAATTATTAGCTAATGCAAGATAACTCTAACCCCCCCTTAAGATGAACTTAGTGAGTAGCTAAAAACCCTAAAAAGAAAGCATGATGGGTCCCATAAAACAAGGCCAAATAAGGTACCCATGTACAAATAGAAGATCTCTATAATGTGGAGAAATAGAGAAAACCTCGTGGGAAAAGCTCCACTCCAAAAAGAGATGAAATCCAAGTGAAGGACTAAATAAGCCGCCAAATAAGACAAAGTTATCCCAAAAGATAGGAACAAAGGAACATCTAGAAGCATGAAGAAATTGCAAACACTGTCAAAGAATGATTGTTGAAACATTGAAAGAAGAACCTCTACTAAAACATATGATGATCAGGATCAAGAAGACAAGAATTTGTATGAGTTCCCCCAACGACACTACTTGAATACAATGGAAAACTAAGGAAAACATCAAGAAATCAAAGATATAGATGGCACAAGTACCAATAGTCTAAAGAACTAATCAAGTGAAAATGGAAGGTCACCTCCAAAAATAGGAATGCAAGAGTGTCCATATGGTAATGCTCTATCTCACTTAAATGCATGGGTAACTAGCCATTGCATTTGCCTAGTACATAGAAACAAATACTCTATACATAGCTCACTCCAACATGAAACCAAGGAAGCATTAGCACCAATAGTAGAAACCCCCCCATAATGATAAGGGAGAGGTATGACAAGTACACTAAAATTGAATGCTTAAATGTAGTGCATGAAGAGGAACCAAGAACATCTGAAGGTGTAGTCATGAAAGTACAAGCAGATATAAAGGATGTGAAAACCAAGGCACAAACACATGAGAAAGGTATGAAGGAAGAACAAAGGAAAACATCAACCCCCATGGAACTTTATATCATAGTATGAGTACAATAAGGCATAAAGTGATGTGCAAGAATCCCACAATACAGGTGCAATACAAAGACACTTTATCTCAGCATGTTTAGAAAATCATAAGTACATGCAATGAAAGTTTAGAATGTCATAAAAAGATACAAGACTATAAATAAATGAAGAAAAACCAAAAATGAAGTAACCCACACAAACGAGAAGTTCCCAAAAGCTAAAACATCTAAGTAATTCACCAGAGTGTGAAAACACAAAAATATGAATAAAATATACTTGGTGAAAAATCTAAAAAAATTGCATGGATGGAAATGAAGAGCTCTAAAAGATGGTTCCAACGCCACTGGAATCGCAAAAAATGGAGAAACGAGTCAAAAGTTACGAGGTTGGGACTAAAAATAGCTCCTCTGACTTCAACTAACTGTAGAATGTACTAGCAGCAACATGAAGCAATAAGACCCACACCACTAGAAATTTTATGGAATCATCTTTCTAACGACATCTTGTTTTCCAAAAAACAATATCGTATGCCCAAGTTATAGCCAAAATAAAAACACACCCCTTGTAGGGAACAAAGGGGGTCAAAGGGGCCATGTGCAATTGACCGTACCACTGACGTCAGTGAAATATTCTAAAAATATTCCTTGTTCACCAAAAAAATTGGGCCTCCCTGCAGAAAAAATTGACCACAAAATATTCTCTGACTCCATTGGCTAGAATTTGCTAGGAAAAAATCATTGTCCGCTTGAAAATGGATGTCGGGAAATGTACAGTCAGCTGGAAAAAACATCAACACTTTGTAAATGTCACCGGTCTTAAATCAAGAGGTCGTTGGGTAAAATAAAGAAGGTCACTGACAAAACAAAGGATGCCAGAGATAAAGAAAGGCACTAGACGATGGGAAGAGGGTATTGGTTGGTTGGGAAATGTCATCGGTGAATTCTTAAATGTTGTTGTGGGAAGTATGGGACCCATAGGGAATATTCCCTATAGTACCCCCAAACCAATAAAATGCACAGTCTCAAAAAAATGAACCCTGTAATTTTTTAATAAATGCTTTTTGATTGTTGTAAAAATAATTCTAAAAGAAATTTAATAAACCAAAAAATGTTGACGAAAATTTAAAAAAATTGATTTTTTTAAAAAAATTTGTGCACAAGGGCCATACACAGGTCGTACGGCCTTGGAAACAAAAAAAAAATTCCTCAAAGGCCAAATACACAAGTGATCTTAAGGTTTTTGGGCCTTCCAAGCGCAATGGTCCGTCCGTTTCGGCTCAAAATGCACCAAAATTGAAGGTTCCCTCTGAACCTAGAAACAAAGCAATCACTTCAAAACCTCGTAGATCTAGCGTCAGGAATCAAAATCAAGTGAAACAAAATCCAAATTTGACTTTCTCGACAGCTTTGAATCCAACAACGAGGTCCTTTTCACACAAAAATTCTTTTAAAAATTCCTACCTCCAAAATTTGCAAAAAAAAGCAAAGGGGATTCATACATGAAGCTTGCAACCCTTATTGAAGAAGAAAACCTCATAAATCAAGAAGGGGTTCATTGAATCCATGCTCTAATACCATGTTAGAATTGTGAAACAAGTACAAAACCATGAGCCATAGGATCAAACAATAAACTAATATACCTTCCACACAAGAGATTTGCAAACAATATGTGTAATATTCTTCAACAACAAAAAGCTACAAAAGAGACTTTCAAGAAGATATGAAAGCTCCAAATAATATCCTAGAGATATTTACAAAGAGGGTTGAATGCTTATAAGAGAAAATCCCTAAATGAGAAAGGGATCAAACCATGACAAGTGTCAACATCACATTGGATGTGACATAATGATCTAATATTAACTCAACTAATAAATCATTCCTAAGTTTAGCTAAATTGTGTAAGAATAAATTATACTAATAATCAATTAAATATTAATTAATTATTAGCTAATGCAAGATAACTCTAACAAGGTAGGTTGCAAGAATCAATACATATGAAATATAAAATGATTATTCAAAGAAACAAGAAAGTAAGCATGCACATAATTATACAAAGATAAACATGATGTTTCCCTTGTTAAGTTGAAAAGACAAAGATAGTAAATAAATTTTGACCCAAGTAAAAATTTAAATAATTCATCAATAATCAAAAGAACTATCAAAATCTAATAGGTACACTTTTCATTCGCTATGTGACTAATTCTAGTAACAAGAAAGGGGCTAAAATTCTAAGCTAAACCACCTATTAATCGGGTCTCTAACATTCAGGCTAAGGTGGTAGTGAGAGTGAGTATAGTGTGGCATATTCTAGAAGAAGGATGGATTAAACTAAATTTTGATTGTGCCTTTAGAGGAAACCCTAGTCCCTCTAGTGTGGGTTGTAGTATGATAAATTATAGAGGGGAGATGTTGTGGGAACTCAAAGTTTGTAGAGTTGCATGCCCTTCACTTTGGTTTAGAATTCGCAGTTGAGGAGAAAATAAACATGTTTTTCCAATGAAGGGGACTCCTAAATAATAATCAATTGGAAACTTAATAAATATCTTGTGGATTGTCTCAAGCTCCTTAGTTGCATTGATGATTACAAAATTAAGCATATCTATTGAGAGGGAATAAAGAGGCCATCAATGATGTCACCTTAGCTCTCAATGTCACCATTATCTAAGCTCAAGGTGATCAAATGGGAGGAACTGACATCTCCCACATCCTTATTGAGTGAAAAATGTGATCCTTGTACATAATTCATGGAAAATTGGTAATGTAGTACTATGTGGGTGAGTTGGCACATTCAGTGCACTCATTATAAATAAATTTGAATGTGTGGAAAGGACCATTACAGAGAAGATTTTCTCCCCACATGGAGTGTGGGATGATGTAATCATGGCCTATATCTTTATGAATGAAATTAAAAAAACCATTGGTTTGGTTAGTTGTTGCATGTGGTAATTAGTGAAGACGGATACTCCCATTCAACTCACTACATCATGGAGGTAGATGAAATTCTTGGGTGATATTTCTGACCAGTGGTTGAAGGTGATGATGAAGGACTTTAGTGGTAGGTCACTGAAGGCCATGAAGATGATATTGGATGCAATTGTTTTGGTGGAGGATGAGATACATCGAGTTAACACAAAAAACTTGTCTTATTTTTTTGCCTCCCTCTTCGATCTTAGCGAGCTCAAGGAGATGTCATGTGAGATGGCCTACAAAATCTTTAACAAGCACAATTTGGTGGGACTAGAGGAGGTGTTGAGGTTTGTACACTACGGTGTTGGTGTGCTACAAATAAAGGATATTGTAAAGGTTCTTTAGGAAGGAGATATGATGGAATGGCTTCCATTCCTAGAAAATTTTTACACCAAGACCCTAATGTAGCATAGGGAAATTGTATAAAAAGGGAGTCAATAACTGAAGAAAGTGAACAATCTGGAGTAAATAGGGGACTTTGAGTGGATCAAGGAGTTTGGTGAATCACTTGAGGTGGGGGTTTGAAAGGTTTTAATTTCTCTGTGATATGTAAATATTTCATAGATATACATATGTATGCTCATTTTTACTATGAGCTCATTTTTAATATGTATGTGCAAGAATGGCATTGATATGTAACAACCTATTTTTGATAATATATAATGCAACCTTGCTACCCTTACGAATACAAAAAAATGCTAAGCTACACCTATATTTTCTAAAAATTACACAATGAGTTAGAGAACATGCTTAGGAAACACCGAGCAACAAGTTTTACAAGACTCTATTTATACTCAAGATATTTATACTTGTGAATACACATGTTACACACTAGGAAACTTCTATGAATTAAGGTTATATGAGGATAAAATTTAATTCAGAAGTAAATATAGCTTAACTCATTCAACCATTAAATATTAATTATAGTTAAACCAATCGTTTGACATAAATAATCATTCACGAGAAGGAGGGTTGAGATAACACATCATATAGAAAAGAGAAGAGACTTATCAACTTTATTTTAGCCACTCCAATAAAATTATAAATTTATGAATCCATTATAAAGAAATTTAGATTCTTAGAATCCTCTCCAACCAACCAAGAAACTAAATATCATCCAATCCAATTGAATGACCATTCTTGAGTTAATTATCATTTGTAATCCCATGTAGTCCCATCCATGCTTTCATTTAACATTGAAGTTCAATAAATATTTTATTGCTATTTGTACATTCTTAAATTTTACCCAAAAGCACCAACTACATAATAATTCACTAATTTTTCAACTCAAATGTCAAAATATTCTCTACAATGTACTCTTTCAAGTCCAATAATTCCACTACTATCATAACTCTACCTTAATACTTGCTCAACTTCTTTTTAAGAGGTTAATTTGAATAAGAAATATAATTTATTCTATAAAAGAAACAATTTTTAAAGGTCATTTTCTTTGACTACAAACATTTAGTAATTCCAATGTCCTTAATATCCAATTCTCATAATTTCCTCCTTCCACATTATCCAAAACTTAAGTAGTTTGATTAACATATCATTTTTTCATCCAAATCTAAAATTTATTGATACTACTCAAAAGTGTTGATTAACCATTTTTTAATCATTAAGTTTCTATACCATGAACATACATATTTAAGATAAAATACTCATACATTAATGCCATCCTCCAAAATACATCCCTTCTAAATTGTCCACTTTCAACATAACCAACACATTTTTTACGTAAATTTCTTCCTCAATTTGGTCACCAAATATATATACATATGTGTGTGTGTGTATTGGCTAATAGATGTAGTGACAAAAATGTACTCCTTTAAATTTTCTCACTTTGTTTGCCTCCCCTAATTTAATTGGACTTAATTAAGCCTCTAATTGGCCCAATTATGTTTGCCTCCCCAAAAAGGGGGCCTACAATAAACAATCACAAACATCAAATTACACATCTTGGAAAATTTGTGTCCTAGGTTTAGGGCCTAGGACCCACTCACCCAAGGGTGAATGGGTCCTCCTTAGACTTAGGACCCCATTTTTTAATATGTTTTTTTACATTATTTTTATGATTCAAATTCCAATTGCAATTGTCGACTTTTGATGTTTAATTTTCAGGAAATTAGAAAATTTCCTACAAATTCGAGGTCTTTTTATCATTTTAAATCTTAAGAATTTCCATGCAAACATTCCTAAAGAAAATATTAATGTCAAAAGTGTTCAAGAGCAGATTTATTAGTCTTCTACGTCAACATTCAAGATCTCAAGCATCATGTCAAAGTTATTTTCATTTATGCATATTTTTGGAGCCAACATTGTGATGTAGGTTTCAATTTTTCAAGCATCCAATCAAGCCATTTCATGCAAGATATAATCCTTGGAGAGATTTTTTAGACTTAAGTCCTCCAAGGGAATCCATTAAAGGGTTTGGTGAGTTGTAACAAGCTAGTGTTCATTCATCAATTCCTTCGTTTTATCATTATTTCATTTCAAGGTTTAATTACAAAACTAGGGTTTGACCAAGGAAAACAATTATACACCAAAAATAAACAAATTTTCCCTCTTTTATGTTTGTAGACTTGCAGGTGAAGAAGGATTGAAGATCTCAAAAGTGCAAAGTTATGAAGGCCAGGGAAACCCAGATCTTGGATTCATTTATGAATTTTTAGTATGAAACCTATGGAAAATTAATCTTAGATCTATCTCTAGAGGACCCCAAAAATTGAGAAAAAAACATATACAATGACTCATTCACCATTTTTGGACATTCAACAACATCTTTTGGTGACAAGTACACAATGTCTTACCTTTCTCAAATATGCTAAAGGTTTGTTGTTTCTATTAGAAATGTGCTTTAAATATATGATTCTAGCCTTACATTACATAATTGTGTTCATTTACTATTTTTAATTTATCTCCCAAAAGTGTTGTTCAGACATATTTTACCCTATTCTCAATCATAAGGAAAAATAGCCAAGATCTCAAATAGGGTTGACTCACCTAAGGGTTGAAATTCAATCCCACCTTTGGGGATCTCTTTTTACTAATGAAATTGGAAGAAATGTAGGTGCATACATTACCCATTTTACCATATCCCATATACCTATTTTCTTTCATTTCATTTAACATCAACCTCCATTTTTCTTTCATTTAATTTTGGTGAACCTGACATTCTTGCACTATAAACTTTATGATTTGGAGTTCATTAAAACCCTAGATCTAGGATTGCCTTATTATTTATTGTATTATTTTGCATTCCATTTATGGTTTCCAAAATTTCATTAGTTTACATCTCATTTAGGGCTTTAAATTTTCATTTTGCATTGTTTAAAATCTAAAAAATCCACAAAATTGCATGCATATTTCATTGATTTTTCATAGTAATTACATATTAGTGCATTTTAAATCCTTTACATTAGTAAATTGAGTTAAAATTTCATTTAAAAAAGTCACTTTGTGCATCATTTGTCACTAATTTCATTTTCATTAGGATACCTAAAATTCTAAAATTCTATCACTGAAACCATGGTTTGCAACCTAAAATTGGGAATTCAAATATTAAGCAAGAAAATCAAAATTTTATTTTTTAGATCCTTGACCTAGGAATCATTCACACTATGGTGAATAAGTCCTTGTATAGGTGCCTTTTCAAAATTATGGACATCAATTTTTCTTTGTTTTCTCTTTTTTCTTCTACTATTAAATCTGGGTTTTAGTTTTAAAAATTAGAAAATTGTGTACATTCTTGCATTAAGTTCAATTGGTCAAATTGAGTGAATTGTTTGAAATCAAAATTTGCATTAAAAGATGTTATTTTTAGTTTTTTGCATAGTATAATTAGTAGATTATCTTGTTTCAAATTTGAAAATTACAAAATATTTTTACGTACTTGCATTGTGATTCATACTTTTGGATGTTCATTGCATTTGCATAGGGCCCTTTCTCCATTTTGGGTGCACTTAGGTTTGGTGAAACTTGCATGAGATTATAACCTGGTATCCTATTACCAATACTTTAAAGTGAGATGCAATTTGAGACTCATGCCATCCCACACTACTACATCTAATGTGGATCTTGAGTTTTGCAACTCTTTCACTCATAGTGTTGATACTAGTCAACCCATTATGGACAATAGCTTTGACACCACATTTCCCATGACCACTTTACCCACAACCAATGTGATTGGTGTTAACAAAATGTTTTCTAATAAACCTCAAGAGAAGCTAAAACAAATAGATGAAGCCTTAGAAAAATTGCAAAAATTTGTGAGTTTTGAATACATTGTTGGTATTGTGGTTCATTTCATAGATAACATGAGGAAAATGCTTGATAATGAACAAGGAATGGAACTTGTATGTATTCTAGCTCATATCATTGATACTCATGTTCCTAAAATGGCTATTTGTGCTCAAACTTTGGGGTACACTCAAAGTAAATGTGGTATTCAAATGCCTCCTCCTACAACCATGGCCTCTATTCCTACACACACTAATCCAATTGTTACAACAAGAAGGCAACCCACTAGAAATGTCAATACAACCTTAGGTATTTCCACTAGGAATCCATTTAGCTTTGTGCATTCAAATCTCATATCTCCTAATCCATCTCCCAGGTCACAAATTTTCAATTCACTTGTCCTCCAAATACATATACACCTCCACCTTATTCACCTCCATCTCACAACACAACCAATGATTATGTCCTTAACCAACTTTTGCAGAATGTTTCATCCCCCCAACAACAAAATTTCCACATTGAACCAAAATCAAAATGACCACTTTATCCTTTGAAATATTGAGAGAACAAATTCCACAAGGCATAGAGATTCCTAGATTTGAGAAATATG
>VDFB02299945.1:0-13470 GCA_007258455.2 Sequoia sempervirens | reverse complement strand
TCCCATCCTCCCTAGGAAACCTATCCTCTTTAACGGACTTGCAATTGTCAAACAGCGGACTCCATGGTAGTATTCCTATTGAATTGGGTATGCTTACTCAACTCAAAATACTTTATCTTGATGAAAACAACCTCACAAGCACAATCCCACCCTCCCTAGGAAACCTATCCTCTTTAACCGACTTGACATTGTCAAGAAACAAACTCCATGGTAGTATTCCTATTGAAATGGGTATGCTTACTCAGCTCAAAAGTCTTTATCTTTATGAAAATAGCCTCGTAGGAACAATCCCACCCTCCCTAGGAAACCTATCTTCTTTAATTGCATTGTATTTGCATGAGAACATACTCCTTGGTAGTATTCCTATTGAACTGGGTATGCTTACTCAGCTTAGAAATCTACCTCTTTCAAACAATAGGTTGACAGGAGTGATTCCATTTGAGTTTTCCTAACTTTCAAAGTTACAAAAATTCAATTTAAAGGAAAACCAACTCTGGGGAGAAATCCTAAGCTCCCTCTCTAATTATATCTGGGGAAAAATAATGTATATGGAGTTGTTTTGTAAAGTTTGGGTTACGTAAAAAGTTTCACTAAGTGAATAGATGCTTTCAAGGCAGTTTTTAGATAGTCTTGATGATCTCCCACAACCAACACATATTGCTCTTGATCGCAATGTGCTAGTGAGGAAAATACCTCTCAATTCAAGGAGATGTCAAACTTTGAAGTAGGTGGACTTATCTCATGACATTCTAAGAGGAAGTATATAATGCTTGCCCAAACTCTAGAGATTAAATATATTGTATAATTTTTGGCCATTTATAAGGAAAACATAATTATTGATTTATATATGCTAAGAAATAGAAAGAAAAGCTAAATAAAAGGAGTATGAGTTTTTTGTCTCAACATTATCTTCATTCTTGTTTACAAAGGATTATTAAAGTTGTAATACTTTTAAAATATGATCTCTAACATTCTAGTAGCACATCTAATAATTGATTTGTTTATCAACCTGTCTTGAACATAGCCTTGATGATTTTATGTAAGACAAATTGAATTCATATTCACCATAACCCTATAAGGTCCTCTATTTATGAAATGTGTTTATTAAAATCATTAAATATGAATTGTTCCTTCTTTTTTGCATATAGGTATTCTATCAAAATAAATGGTTATAAATTTTGTATAAAGGGAATAGTGGTCATGTAAGATAAAAAAAGAAAAAATTATGTTGTGTTCATTATCAATTCTTAAATTTTAAATTAATTGTTTGTTAGAAGAGGCTACCTATGAAGTATTTAATAATATATTCATAACCCTTTGTTGTTGCAAATCACTACTTTACATGTCTTATTTTATGGTTTACATGAGCAAAGGATTTAATTTTCTATTCAAATTTGATGGCAACATGACCATGGCTAAGTAGGGTGCAAGAGAAAATAAGTGCAATAGTGAAAAGTGATACTAATACTTTATGTCTAGAATAATACTTTTCTAATTGTTTTCCAATATCATGTTTTATGAGCTTATCCTTGATATCTTTATATACTTAAATCGCCAATATAATTCATCAAAATTTATCCTACCATTTTTGAAGTAAAATAATTTTCTTGTTTAAATGAAAAAATGAATGTGATCCATAGCTACACTAGTAGTGCATATTTTCTTAGGCTACATGCAAACATTATTGTTTAGTAAATAATCCATTCAAATTATATAAATAAATGAATTTCAAATATACAACCTAAGTATATAGTAAATTAATATTTAAATTTAATTTTCATATTATCTAAACATCTTGGAAAAATGTTGCACTTCTACTTATTATTTCGATGTTTAAAAGATAATCATTGGAGAAATTTGAAATGCATGCTATATAAATTATGCATTTTCAAAGGTAATTTTGAAAAACTTGCACCATAAAAAATACAATTACAAAATTTGGATTTTTTTCTAATTGTGATTTGGTATTGTCATCTTTAAATGAATTTTTTATAGAACTTCTTATTTTGTTACAGGTTTGATTCTTTGCCAACTCTTCAATTATGGATATTGAATATTTTATTTTTGTAATTTTATGAAAAAATTAGGCTAAAAGTGAATGCTCCTATGGCTATTCTGATTCATTTTGATGCTATATATTTTGTAGAAAATCACCAAGAGAAGCCTATTATTGTACAAGTTCTATTCCTATTGATCTTTCAAAAAAAGTGTTCCTCATAGTAAAGAATTGTAGTACAACTATTTATGAATTCAATTACATATTAGAAGGAAAAAATGACTATATTGGAATTAATTTAAACATATATGTATTCTTTCCATGCTTGAGGATCTTTACTTAACAATATTGAGTAATTTTTATGGTGAAAGGCTTAATTCCATAAAGATTAATAATTTGACAAGTTTTTTTATCTATAATAAATACACATGTAAATCATTTACTCCATACAATTAAGGAATATTATGACACACATCAACCTTATTACAATATATGTTTATATTATGTTCAATCATGAAATTTAGTAGGATTTGTTAATCATCACCAATTATCTAGATTTTTGTGGTAACTACAGTTTCTATCTAATCAATGTTTTATGTGAATCTAAAGTGATAGAGAAGATATTAGTTTTCTCAAGCATCCCAAGGGTTTTTTCATAAACAAGGTGTTAAAAGAGTCAAACAAGAGAAGTGACATGAATGGAAATCAGCTTGGTTGATGATACTCTCAATCCTTCAAATATAACATTTTTCCTGTTTTGGAGGAAACCTATAAACTTATGACACTGCAATATCACATTTGAAGGACTAATGGTTGCAAAATAGGGAATTAAAAAATAAAAGCGAGCTGTATTTTTAAATTTAGGAGGAAAACCTTTAATTTAAGGCCTACACCTCTTGTCATCTTATAAATTACAAGATTTGTTGAAAGAAACATATTTATCTTTTTTTATTGTAGTTATGGATAAAGTCCAATAAAAACAATATATTGATGCAACCCAAACTCTAAGAAAAATACTAACAAAGTACAAAGTATACATAAATTTAGAAGAAAAAATAAGATGTCAAAATCATTTATAGCAGCATTCAATTATCAATGTTCAACATATCCACCAAATTCAAATTCTCTGCTACAAGTTCACCATGAAAATTTAGGAACAATAATGTATGTACAATCATAAATTCCTTTAGGTTGTGTTTGTTACATCGATTAAGAACCTAAAACACATAGTTAGAGTTATCCTATTTACGTTATACCTTATTTTGAGGATCTATTTTTCTTATTAATAGGGATTGCTTCCAATAATAAGTTACAACCAATCAATAGGTCATGACCCTTATTTCATAACCTTCCATGGAAATAGTTCAAAGAATTCAAGTTGACACAATATTCAAAGTTGGGTGCAAAAATCAGAGCATACAATACATAAATCAGATATTTCTAAAATATAAGTGCTCAATCTATAAGAGCATACAATGCATAAATTAGATATTTCTAAAATAACTACCAAAGGATGAACGTGCAACATGGAAAGTGCCAAAAACACAAATGCATTACAGTAAGTTTCCAATTTTCAACACATGCCACACTGCAAAATCTGCACTTGCCAAAACAACTGCACCTTAAAAAATCACATTCCATGAAAACTCAACACGAAAATAGAAAAATGATTTATGCACAACTCCACTTGTAAAATAAACTTTCCAACTTTACTCCTCATCCAAAAAAAAAAATTGCAAGTTGTAGCTCACAAGACAATGTGAGAAAATTAGAAACATTCAATATTTAGAAGAAACAAAGCTATGGAAAAATCAAAGATTGAAACCCCTTTTTCCCAACAAAAACTTCCAATAATAGAACTATTCTAGGATTACAAATAACCTCTTATAAGAGACATCACATTACTCCTAAGGCTAAACCACCTAGTAGCATATTCTTTCATCTGTCAATTATCATCTTGGTATTCTTTCAATATTTTAATATTTTTTAAAAAACTTGTAAACATGGGTAAGGATTTAATGTGCCCCATAATCATTACATCATTAGTGTGATGCACGTGTATTGATGTTATGGGCTACCTTAGTGTTGTGGGAAAGCTTTGAACCAGAGTAAACCCCTTGCAAATGTCACCAATTAACATTCAGCCACAAGGTTATCCTTTAGAAGGAGGAGGCATTAAAATCCATAGCTACAGAAGTATAATCTCAACTTAATTCTAAATTTAAAATATATATTTTTAGAAAATTCAAACAGGGTCCTCAGAATATGATTCTATTAAATAATCAACTGAAAAAATTTATAGTGCTGCAAACAATTCAATCTTCTTTTTACATATTCATAGTTTTATATATTGTTTGTCTACAAAAAATTCAATTTATTATCACACTGAGCTATCTATGGAATTTTGAGATAATCACTTAGCCTCTTTAGGAAAATAAATATGTAGTGCTGAATTTTGTAAGTCATTTAGATGCTCTTGGTAATTGCTACACTCTTGCTCCAACTGAGAGTTTAGTTTAGATTTCCAAGCATCTTCATATGTTGGACTTGAGGAAAGATTATTACATGAAAATGGCAGCTCATCATGTGAAATCACATCATGAGTGTAACTGCATCCTTCTTCATTTAGTTCCCAGGTTCTACCTCTGTCACTGAAGGATGAGTAAACTGTGGCTTTTTCTAAAATAAGAAGAAGCCACAGTTACACATAATATTATGTTTATTTATTTATTAATATTAATGCTCATAAGTTTAATGTGTTTATTATATTAATATTATTAAATTATAAAATTTAATAATTTATTAATATTATATCTTTATATATATTAAACTTATTTTATTTTATTATATTATTTATTGAGTTATGCTTTTATTACTAATTAATCTTATTTATATTGTTATTTGATTGTTTAATATTTATAAATATTATATATATATATATATATATTAATATATATCTTGTTTGATGATTTTATTAATATTAATAAAATCAATTAATTATATTGATTTAAGTTGATGAATTATATAAGTTTATAATTATATTATAATAAAATTAGGATTATTTTCTAATTTTATGAATATTTTTTAGTGATGTTCTTATATATATGCTATGTAATTTAGATAGATTATTTGATTCATTTATGTATATATCTTATTAGGATAGATATGCTAATTTTTCACCATGTTAATTTCTATATTTAGCCAATGGAGGAGAAAGAAGGCTTGAACAATCACCACAGCCTCGACTGTGATGAAGGGAGGTGTTGCAAAACCTCAAGCCTATGCTGTAATGTCTTGCCTCACACTTGCTTTACAGAGTTGATAGAGTGTTGTTGCTGCAATGGAGTGTTGAAGTGCTACTTGAGAGTAGAGAGTGCTTGAAAATTGTCCAAGAGATCGTGAAGAAGAAGAAATCGCTAAGAGAGATCAAATGCATGAAGGAAGATTTTTTTTGAAGATGTAATAGGAAGAATCTGTCATTTTCAGGGTCGGTTGGTTGAAGAGGAATGTTACAAATCGACCCCAATCAAAAGTGCAATGCCTCTTCCAACTTTAGAAGTAGGAATCTATCAGGGATGTAAATGGGCCACGTGCACATCCCCAACAAATATTATTCTATTGGCACAAAGGACAGATGCCAATTGGAAGGCAAGTGGCCATCTAATGTGGAATTTTTCCTTCAGATTTGGTTTTCTAAGGTGAGGATATGTAAAAGAGGAATTTGTGTGAGGGGTGCAAATACACTACTATATACACAAACAATAAACCAAAAGTTAGATTCAAACACCACAAGGGTTGTTTCAGTGGTATCATAGATTTTAATATCCTACCATCCTATGAGGTTATTTCATGAACTTGAGAAAGAACAAAATTATCATAGGGGCTCATGGTCGTGGAATCCTTTGTAGGTGCTAGAGGGAGAAACCATTTCAGAGATTTTAGGCATTCACAATTCACCAAAAAATAACAAGAACTCTATCCAGTGACAGTAAGAGTATTGTAGGTACCATGGGAGATAGAGACAAAGTGAATTCGGGTTCCATTAGCCCATATGCTAGGAGAGAGCAGGAGTTTGATAGTATGATGGACATGTTGATTGATTTCTTGCATAAGATGAATTAGGTTCCTAATCTTGGTCACATAGGACAACATGACAACTCCAGTAGTTCTAATGCTCAGCTTGAATAGAGGCCAATGATTTCTATCAATACCACATCTAGGCCTTTGTAGCCTACCTTTACACAGAGATTTAAGACCTATGTTCATCAGGAATGACCTTCGAAGCAACCAAAAAACATGGTTGATGAGGTTAGGACCAGCCATACATAGTACCCTTCACTACTTGCTAACATAAGGAATGTATTGACATTTGACCAATTCTTGAACAAGAGGAGATAGAGTGCAGTGGCAGTTGGAAGACTTGAGACTAGAGCACCATAGGGAACCAAAGATCTTCAACAGGTGATGAGTAAGATCAATTTGGAACATTTTGATGGAGGGCATCATTGTACCTCGCGTGGTTGGGTTCAAAAGTTAGATAAATTCCTCTCCTTGAGGCCCATGCCTAAAGAAGAGGTGATCAGGTTCACCACACTACATCTAGATGGCATAGATCACAAGTGGTGGTACCATGGTCTGATTACTTTGGGTCACAGGTCAATTGTTTCTTATGATGAGTTTACTAAAAAACTCATTGAACAATTTGACAGAAGACATCTCGAGGTTTTCTTCTGAGAACTTGCATAGCTTAAGCAAGTTGGGACATTAGAGGCTTATATTTCAAAGTTTCAGAGGATATCCATGATGGTCATGAGACTATCAGAGAGGAGGTTGGTAGTGCTTTTTAGTGAGGGTCTCTTAGAACCATTATGAGGTTGGATAAAAGTCTTTGATCCACCTTCCTTACCGGATGCTATGAAGAAGGTGAGAGATATGGAGCTTGCACCCCCAAAAATAAGATTTTCGCAAAAACCATTCCTTTCATCAAAGGATAAATCACCAAATACATTTTTAGACCAGCAAAGGAAGCCTTTCCAAAAACTCATTGATGAGACCCTTCAAGACTTGAGAAGGAAAAAATTATGCTTCACTTGCAAAGGGACATATGTTTCCTCTTAAGGGAAAAACAAATCAATTAGAGTACTACTATGTAGATGAATCAAATTCTAAAAATTCAGAACAACGGGTTGATGAGGAAGGGAAGGATGAAGATAATGCCTCTAAAGTGTCAAAAATGGGTAGGGAAGAAGTTCCACCTATAGCCCAATTCTCGAGCATTCAAAGAGAAAGATCCTTCAAGATTAGAGGAGTTTTAGGTGGGCAATGTGTGATTACCTTGCTTGATACTGGAGCTACTCATAATTTCATAGATGAGGGTTTGGTAGCCAAGCATGAACTTAAAACTGAAGAGTTTGATGGATTCAAAGTGAGAGTGATGGGTTACACTTAATTGTAGTCAAATGATTCCAAACCTCACATTGTAGCTAAACAATTATGAGTTCCACACATATTTTTATGTGGTAGGCATGGGAGAGTTGGATGTTGTACATGGCATGAAGTGTCTTCATGCTATTGGGGATTTTACCCTCAACTTGTGGGTAATGGAGATGAAATTTGAAGCCAATGGCAAGAGACATGTCTTGATGGGAATTTCAGATGGGAGCCTTCGAGTTATCTCACTCTGGAGAAAGGAGAGATTGATCAAGCATGATCAAGTGGAGTGGGTGGATGAGAGTTATAGTTTTCCATCACAGGGTGAGTAGTTGAAGAATGAGTATTCTCTTGATGTACAGACCTTGAGAGACAAACACAATAAGGTGTTTGAGAGTTGACTTCATGGGAGACTACTCAAAAAGGGGTCTAAGAACATTATAGAGCTTGAGGACAATGCTAAGTCGATCATCATTACTCCCTACAGACATCCCTTTGCATCTTCTATTGTCCTAGTGAAGAAGAAAGATGGCATATTATAGATGTGTATTGAATACAAAGCCTTCAATAAAAGGACCATTAACAATAGGTACCCCATTCAACATATTGATGAGTTGATTGATGAGTTACACAAAGCTTGTTTCTTCTCCAAGATTGATCTTACATCTGGTTACCATCAGATCTAAGTTAGAGAGGGGGATGTGGAGAAGACAACATTTCGATGCCATTATGGTCACTATGAATTCTTGGTTATGCCTTTTGGCCTAACCAATGCACCAACTACCTTTCAATATTGTATGAACCAGATCTTCAGAGATCAGTTGAGGAAGACAGTCCTTGTCTTTTTCGATCATATACTAGTCTTTAGCAAGACTTGGGAGGATCATTTAGCACATTTGGATTCAGTGTTGGGAATATTGGAGAGTGAATCTCTATTTGAAAAGGAATCAAAATGTGACTTTGGAATGAGGGAGTTATTGTAGTTGGGGCATATCATCAGTGTCGAGGGGGTTAAGATGGATCCTGAGAAAGTGAAGTCTATAGTTGATTGGTCTCCACCCACAAATCTCACTCAACTGAAGGGATTCTTTGGGTTATGTGGTTACTACCACCGCTTTGTCAAGGGCTTTTCATAGCAGGCCACCCTGCTTACAGACTTGACAAAGAAGGGGGATTTTTATTGGGATCTAGGAGCATAGCAGTGCTTTTAGAAGTTCAAATGGTTGATGAGTTCATGTTTGGTTCTCATTATTCCAAATTTGACATGGTCATTTGAACTACAGTGTGATGCCTTGGGAGAGGGCATATATACTAAGCAAGGTTACAACATTTACAACAAGGAGATGTTAGCCATCATGCATGTGTTGGCTAAACTCGGGAAGTACTTCATGGGTAACTAATTTTTTGTGAAGATGGTTCATAAAAATATGAAACATTTCCTAAGTCAACATGACTTCAATGATCAGAAAAAAAAATGGGTAAGCAAGCTACAGGCTTATGATTTTGACATAAAATATGTCAAGGGTAAGAAAAATATAGTTGTCGATGCCCTTTTGAGGAGACCCTACTTGTGTTCTCTAAGTGAAGTGACAGAGGATTGGAGGAGTTTGATTGCAGTTCAGTATGTGAAGGATAAGTGGGCTTCTGAGTTCATTGATGGTATAGTTGCGGATGACAGGTACACCCTTGTGAATGACCTCATCATTTACAAAGGGAGGATTTTCCTTGTACCAGGATCCTCTATGAAACAAAGGATATTGAGAGATCTTCATGACACCCCTATGGTAGGCCACCTAGGTTACTTTAAAACCTAAAGGTAGATTAGGGAGCAGTTCAGTTGGAAGGGACTAAATTTAGAGGCACTCAAGTATGTTAGAGACTATCCCACTTGTTAGCAGAACAAGCAGGAGCACACTTTTCTGGCAGGACTACTACAACCTCTACCCATTCCCAGTTGGAAGTGGGAATGCATATCCATGGATTTCATCATAGGTTTACCTAAAACCTAGGATAGGGATTTCATTTACGTTGTGGTTGATAGGCTCATGAAGTTTGCACACTTTTTTTTGATTTCAACTACTTTCACAACAGTGCAGGTTGTTGATTTGTTTTTCAAAGAGATATTCTGATTGCACGGGTTGCCTCGAAAGATAGTGAGTGATTGGGATAGCAGATTTATGAGTCTTTCTAGGAGGAAATCTTCAAGCTTAGTGGCACGAAACACACTTCAAGCACAAGGTACCATCCATAGATAGATGGAAAGACTGAGATAATTAATAAATGGGTGGAGGGCTACTTGAGGAACTACATTGTGGAGCAGCAAAAGGCATGGGTCAACTGGTTGCATTTATGCAAGTATTTTTATAATACTACACACCACATTTCTATACAAATGTCACCATTCATGGCACCCTATGGGTATGATGCTCCCAATTGTTTGGATTTTCTATTTGGAGATAGTAAAGTGTTCAGTGCAAAGGATTTGTTACAGGAGAGCTAGGACATCATGAGTTCTCTGAAGGAGAACATTCAAAAGGCACAAAATCAACAAAAGCAATATGCAAATCCGCACAGAGTGGAGCGTTCAGTTGAGGAGGGGGATATGGTGTATCTTATGCTACAGCCATACATGTAATCCACTTTGATGAAGAGTGGCTCAGAGAAGCTCAAGCCATGGTACTATGGCCCATTCTTAGTTTCTAGACGGATTGGTGAAGTGGCTTATGAGCTAGAGTTACCGACAGAGAGTAGGGTTCACAACGTGCTTCATGTATCTGACCTCAAAAAGGCATTGGGACATAATGTGACACCTTTTACAGTGTTACCACCCTTGGATGAGTAGGGGAAATTGATTTTGATTCTTGAGGCTATCATCGATACTAGAGAGCACCATTTGAGGTGTAAAGTAATCAAGGAATGTTTGGTTAAGTGGAAGGATATAGAAGATGAGGATGCAACTTGGGAGAATGAGGATATATTGCAACATCCTATGATGAGATTGCTTGAGGACAAGCAATTTTAGGGAGGGTAGACTGTAATGTTCCCTTCCTAACTAGTGGCTCAAGGAACAAGGTTAGCCTATTACTACAGTTCTCGTAGGCTAACATGATGATTAGGGAATCTTTTTGAGGGGTTTCAAGACTTGTCCTTATTACTTAATAATTTTAGTAAGTGACATTCGGGGTCAGTGATGGCACACTTGCAGTTGATCTTGGTCATGGGACACTCTCGAGGGTTCCTTTTGATATCTGGGCCAAGCATTATGGAATTATTAAGTCACATTATTTAATAATATTCTATTGTTAAGTGATTTAGTGATTTAATGTTATACAGTGAAAGTGACTTTATCAAAAGAATATTTTAAGTCACTTTATGAAGTATTTAAGTGAAAAGTCACTTTTGAAAAATGATTTAATATTAAATTAAAGGAGCTATTGAAAAGTGGTATGGATTTCAAGACAAGATATTTTATGATTTTCATTTATCAAATGTTGAAAACCTAATTTGGGCATACTTCTCCATAAGGCAAGGATATGAGCTCATTATTGAATATCTTGAAGAATATATCATTTTTATGAGCAACTGTTGCAAGTTTGGCTTTTTCAGGCTAATGGGGGATGGATACCCTTAGTTGGATTAGGTGCTACAGGCGTGAGAGACCGTCTAAGGCTCCTTCTAGGTTGATCTCATTCAAGGATCAAGTTTTTACTTCATCTAGAGGACTTTCATTGAAGAATAAAATTATAATTCATTTATTATAGGTTGCAAATCAAAATAAAGATTTGCAGTTTTTATGTTTAGAAATAAGGCACTTGGGATCTAGAAAATCACACAAAGATCATACATGGGGGTTTAGATTGGGTTCATTTGATTCCCATTGATGATGGAAGGATAAGCAACTAGTTACAAGGTAGTTTCAGGTCAACAATTGGGTGTGTGCAAGAAGTTGACACATTTGACTTTAAAATTTGAAGCACTTAGAGATGAAATATTTTAAAAAGTCACTAATAATAAAATGTAGTGCTCGGATTCTAGTTTCCAAATATGTAATTTATTTCAATACCCAGGTTGTACAAATTGAGTTTTAATAGGAATTTCTAAAAACCATTATTTAAAAGTCTTTTTTTACCATACCATGCATGTGTACGACATCCATATTTTGACTAAATTATCGTATTTTTCTAAATCCTTTTTGGAAAAGTTTTTTGACTCATTGAAGCTTGTTCTTGATATTTTTTTGTAATTTTTTATTGAATTTTTTTTTGTTAATTTTTTATTAGGCAGATTTGTCGTTTAGAAAAATTGTCGTGTACTACATGCATAAGATGACCTAAACTTATCATTTTTTTATTTTTTTTAAATTTAAAAGAATGTCTGAACTTTTTTCTCATGCAATCCGTTTGTCAAAATGTTATGTTGATCAAAAGTTATTAAAATAGTAAAAAACCCTGATATTTAAAGTTTATAGACCAATTTTATTAGAAATTAATTGAAAAATAGAAAAAATAATCCAATTGCAAAACAAATTACATATTTAGAATCTACATTGTTTCATCTAAAATGGGTTTTAATTTTGTCAGAAAATTCTACAAAAAAGGTCGTCAGTCATATGTCCAAAGTCGGTATTTTTCTTTAACATTGTTAGGACCTTCAACTTGTAGGTCAAACCAAGTTGAAGGCCTAGGTTTAGACTTCCAATGATTTTCCCAAACCAAAAACCTAGGAAAAAACCCAACCACAAAGAAAAAAAAATTAATTTTAAAAAACGGGATCCCGATTATAAAACGGGATCCCATCTTATAATTGGGATCTCGTTCCCTATTCTATAATATTTAGACCATTGTAAAAGAAATAGGATCCTGTTTCATAAATGGGATCTTGTTTCCCAGCCAACAGTCTCCACATTCAATGTCGAAGAACGAGATTCCAATTATAGAATGGGATCCCGCTTCTTATAAATAGGATCTCGTTTCTTTTATTTAAATATACTGCAAAAAATTACTGTGAAGTTTGCAACTTCACATGTACAGCTAAGAGTAGTAAAAGTAAATTATTTTTCATAAGCTATTGTATTTATAGGTGGTCAACTTGATTTTTAGTTGATTTTATCAAACAAGGCATCATCTACACCATTTTTGAAGTGGAATTGTGTTATTTTTGTGCTTGTTTGGAGGAACTAAAGGTTTTCAATTTGCAATATGGATTGAATTTTTCAAAGGAGGCATGAAGAAAACAATTTTTAAAGTGGAATTGTGGTAGTTTTCTACTTGTTTTGAGGAACACAAGAGGAAGAATTTTGTCCTCATAGGTATTCAACTTCCAATTTGGATTGACTATTTTGAAGTATTTCACTATTAACATTCATTTGTGCTTGAGAATTTTATAATTATGGGAGATAAAGCTTGTAATAAGAGAAGGAAGACATTGACTCCTCAAAAAGTTGAAGCAAATAGAGAAAAAGAGATACAAAGAAAAAGAGAACGAAGAATGAGAATGAAATCAATGAATGATGGTGGAGCAACCAATTCAACAACTATTGAAGATGAAAACATTGAGGATACCATGGTTGTAGATGAAGTTAATTTGCAAGGAGTCAATTTGGAGAAGAATATGATTATAGAAACAAGTCCTACTATGTATTCAAATCCCTCTTTGAATTCTATGGAGAATGTTTCAATATGCACAAATCCAGGTACGTCTTCAAATCCACATGTTAGTGAAATGGTAAATTTGTATGTAGAATTTTTAAAAGATGCTAGACTTAATGATGTTGACATTGACTATATTCAGAGAGATGAAACTTGTATAGAATTTTTTGAAAAAAAAAAGGAAAAATATTTTGTTTCAAATGAAAATCAAAATGATCATTTTCTTGAAAATGAAAACAAAACCTATATTTTTGATGAAAACGAAAAAATTAAAATGAAAATGAAAACCATTTTGTTGATGAAAATGTAATTGAAAATGAAGATGAAGATGAAAATGAAGATGAAAATCTAGAATGTGATGTTGAATTTAATGAAAATACTTTTTTTAAAATTGGA
>VDFB02299944.1:0-70170 GCA_007258455.2 Sequoia sempervirens | reverse complement strand
TTTTTAAAATGCTATGTTAACAGATCAGATATCCGATTCAAATCGGATATCCCATTTAAACTGACATCCCGATATGTTCCGAATAATAAAAATCTCATTGCCTAGGAATAGGGCTCTGCTTGTTTTGGTGTTTGGTTAGAGATACCAATCCTAAAAAGTCAACACACAAAAAAGCCGGTTAACAAAATTACTTTGTTCTTTCCCAGACTACCATGTGGTCAATGACTTTATTTTTAGCCAAAATTGATAAAATGAAAAAGGGTTTGTAGAGGGAGATTCTTGTAGCTTTTCGCTAATATAAATTATGTTTTATTTTAATTTAATAGATTATTATTATTTATTTTCTAACAGAATTAAGGACAAAAGTCCTTATTGATAGGCTGATTGTAAAACATTTATAACTTTCAGTATCATATTTTTGAATCCAAAACATGGCCACATTCTATGCTTTGCATACTATAGGATTAAAAAAAAATTGAATTTCATGAAATTTTGACCGCTAAGGTGGTTAGACACGAAGTTTTATATTTTAAAAGTAATAAAAATTCATATTTAATTATTTTACATGGAAAAAAAAAAAAATTACAAAAAAATATGTGTCATCACATCCGCATTACGAGTCCTCTACTTACATCTAAAATCTCATAAAAAATATTATCATTTTATTATGGTTAGTGGCTCCATATATTAACCTACTCTTAATTTTTTCCTGAAATTTAAGTAATACTGCATTGAAATTTTAAATTTTCACCAAATAGATTTTGTTTTAAAAAAAATAAACCTAGTAGTTTAGAAACTACATTCAATTTCCCATAGAATCTATTCTTACATGTTTTTGAAATAATATAGATGACTTATTCAAATTTTTACATCAAGTTGCCTAACTCTAATTGTTCTGAATTTTCATTGCCACTTAAGGGCTTGTTTGGCATACCATGATCCTGCACATACCCTCATGTTGATGGTTTCCATGTTGATGATTTCTGTCGTGCTAATGATTTTTGTCGCGTTGATGATTTGTTGGCATTGGGGGATTATTTGGCTTCTTTGAGCATGGTTTTCATGTCTATTGCTACTCTAGTGGCGTGTGAGGAGGTTTTTTGGTTTGTCGTGTTGATGGTCTACTGTGTTGATGGTCTCTATCGCGCTGATGGTTTTCTAGGATTTGGCATTTGTGTTCTCTCTATGGGTTACTACGACTTGGTGTCTGTTGTAAACTCTCTTTTGCTACATTGGGTCTTTACAATGTGCCCTGAGTTTTTCCCTCTTTTTGGTTCTTGTTTTGGAATGAGCACTGTGGTTTTATTAAAGATATTCATGTGCTTTGGGGAAGAGGCTCTTTTTCCTAAAAGGCATGGGTTTTAGTCTCTATTTTTCTCTGGGCTATTGTTTTTAGCCTTTTTTGGAGCATTTTTTTTAATGTTATTCACTATGGTGGTCAGTGTCCACTAGTTTGATGGGGATGTTCTAGTCCTTGCTGATGTGAACTCTATTTGTCCTTTCAGCCCCCATTTTGTTTTTACAAGATCATCTTGTTTTTGGGGATTGGTTTATTGCTCTTAAGGTTGTTTGGGTTATTTCTTTTTGTGATAACCTAGGTCTTCTTGTTTTGGAAGAAAGTTGATTTATCCCTCCTTTGGAACTTGAAGCCTTTGAGGTTTAATGGGGATTTTACTTTTTATTGGAAAAGGGTGCCTATATTTCTCTTTAGAGAGTTGTTTTCCCTTGTTATTTCTGTATGGTTGAAGGTTGGGTTTATTTGTTGTTTTTCTTGAAGACCCTGTTGATCAAGTTGGTTGAGGAAGATATTGCTACCATTTGGTTGTTGATTGGTTCTTCTTTCTTGTTCCTCTTAAGGTTTCGGTTGTTTGGTGTGCCTAAGGATGGTGTGTTTTCCCTTTCTACTAGAGTGTGGGCTTCTTCCTTGATTCTACAGTTTGTTTTGACTCCTATTAAGGTGGAGAATGGTGTTGTGGAAGTGGTTAGCAACTTTCCTTTCTGGTATCTTCATTTGTTGTTCCTATTGAGGTAGAGTTTGTGGTTTTTGGAGATGCCTGGATTGGGTGGAAATGGTGTTCATGTCATCTTCTCCAATAGAGGGGAGCTCTCTCCTTTAGAGGTGGAGGTTGAGATGGTAGATTAGATTAGCAAGTGATTCAAGAAGAATCTTGCTTCTTTGTGTGCCGTAGAAAAATGGCCCCTTGTCATTTTCATGGCCTTTTAGGTCTTTATTCACGATGCTTGGTCTATTTTTCTCTGATTTAATGTTGCAATGTGGCTTAAACATTCACATTTAGGTCCTTAAAATTCAAATTATAGCATCTTGTGAAGGTGTTGTGAAGTGTTCTAAAACATTTCTACACTTTTCTAGACTCTATTCATGAAAATTCACCTAAAAATCACCTTTTCATCACTTATCAAGTTCTATTTTGAAGTGTTGTAAAGTCTTGTAACAAGATTTCATGCTTTTCTAGGCATAATTTCACTATTTACACCTTTCCAATGCTTTATTTGATCCCTTTATCCCCTTAAAAGGCTTAATTAAGTGTATTTTTGAATGTAAACCTGACAAATAACATTAAATGTGACTTAATTCTTGACACCCACTTTCAAGTCCAAGGTGGGACCCATTCTCCATGGGTGGCGAATGAGTCCCTCTTGGCTCCAAATTCAAAAAAATTCAAATTTCCTTTCAGTTTTTTATTCAAAATCACTTGATGTCGGCTGATGATGAGGTATCATTAAGTTACCAAGGCACAAGAATGTATAAATAAGTTTTTTTACATCCAATTTAACCCCCATTCATTCAAGCATTCATCAATTTCACTAATTTACTCACTCAATCAAGCATCATTCAAGAACTTTGCATCATCTAATCAAGCATCATTCAAGAATCTTGGAGTAACCATTGACATAACTTCATATTTTCTTCAACAAGGGTTTGGTAAGTTGATAGTATTTTCATGTTATTTGTTTATCATTTCTCTTACATTTCATTATTTCATTAAGGGTTTGATTACCAAAGTGGGGTTTGACCAAGGCAAACCCCTATTCTCTAACCCTCAACCATTTTTCCCCTCTTGCATGTGTATTTGCAGACTTATGTATGCATATGTAACAAGCATTTAGGTGTTGAAAGGTGGTCAACAAGTCAACAAGACCTGCTTCAAGTCAAATCAACCTCATTTCAAGCTTGGAGAAGACATTATGTCTATTTTTTGGAGAATTAACTTCGTCAACCCGACAAGTAGACAACCTCAAATCTGGTGTTGCAAAATTGTCCCTTGATTTCTCAAAATTTTGGGAGAGGACTGATTCACCATTACTAGTGAATGAGTCCCACCTAAAGGCTAGAAATCCATATTTTGTCAGATTCTGGATCCTGACACTCAGAAATTAGTTTCTGACAATTTTCATCAAAAGTAGGACTGATTCGCCATCAGTGTTGAATGAGTTCCATTGGTGATTTTCAATGACCTCAGTCAACATTCAAAATATTCTAGATTCTCCATTCTCTGCCCAGGTGCACTCTGAATCAGCCTTCTTCCTTTCTATTTTGCATTTGTTCATACTTAGTTCATGTTTGTAAATCACATTATGTTTTCCAATATTGTATAATTCTTAGGTTTTGCATTCATAATCGGTCAAATAGATCATCCAATTGCACTTAATTCATTCCATTTACTATAAATTACATCATACATTGCATAATTTGAGTGAAGCTATATAGATTTTTGAGTGGGGTTTATCTCTCTCCTTTTAGGTGAAACATCCTAAGAGCGCAAGAGAAGCCTATAAGCCCTACCCAAAAATTTATGGTTCATTTTGGTGAACCTGTATATTGAGCACTTTACATCTTTGATTTCAATTGCATCTTGCATCCTAGACTTCATTTGCATCAACATTCAATTAGGGTATTTTCTTGTTTTTACATCCTAGGGTTTCTCAAATTGCATTAGTGAAAGACTCATTTAGATTTCATTTTTGCATTGCATATCATTGAAAAAACTAAAAATTTGCACCTGCATCATTAATTGGCATCTAAAAAGAATTAGAATCAATTTAATTTTTTTGAAAAAACATAAAAAAATCTCATAGTTGGACTCATTCGCCACCCTGGGCGAATCAGTCCACCTACACATTCAAAACAACATTTTTAGGCATTTTCAAGGTATTTCCTACATTACAGTTTTCTGTAGTTGCTTTCTATTTTAATTTCCAAAGTATTTGTTTTCAGCTATTTCTTGCATCTTAGTTTACTTGCACTCATTGTCATCATGGCATTTTCTTTAAATAAGTTTTGGAATTCATTAAAATCCTTGGTAGACATGTCCAATTGTGCCTTTGGCTATGACCCTAACGGCCTTGAGCTTCCTCATGCTCCTTCAACTCTTCATGATTTTCCTCCTCGTGATGTAGACATCATTGGAGAAGATGATGATAACATGAACAAATTCTTCAATGATTGTCTTGATAACCTAGAAGCCAATCCATCCTTTTACCCATCCATGAAGCCACAAGATCTTCCTATTGTTGCACCTCCTGATCATTTTGCATATTTACATCCTAAAATCAATGAAGGACCTAAAGTTCCTCCATCAAGTGGACCTAGTTCCTCTCAACCAACACATCCTCGCCTATTTTATGATCACAAAGTCACAAACACTCCCATAAACCTTGAAGAAACATATGGTAAATGATTTACTATCCTAAGTAAACAAGGCTATGACACAACACATGAAAATGCAATTCACCAACTTCTTGAACAAAATCCAACAAAAGAAAACACCACAAGATTAGGATATCAAGATCCTCCTCATCTTGATAGACCTCCTTTTGAATATAGGAGACTTCGAGATGATGGTACAATGATCTTTGATTCCTCTCCTGACTTGAATGTCCTCCTTCCTAAAGAAGAAAAGATACTTCTTAAGGATGAAGACATTCTTTTTGGTCCTATATCTCCCCATTCCATCCCACCTATGGGTAAACCAATTCAATTCCCTTGTCCGAAATCTGATAATGTAGAAGCATTAAAAATGCTTCTTTAGCTTGATTTCATCAAATTACCTCCTTGTATTCGAGTCAAAATTCCTAAAGACAACACAAGGTACTGTGAATATCATCGCGTTCTTGGACATAGAACTAATGATTGTAAAAACTTACAACGTCTATTGGATACATTTCAATTCCCTCTGCCTAATGAATTTATTGGATAAGCTCATAAATACTCCTAAATCCCCTTATCATGCCATAGTTGTAGAATTTTCTATTCTCACTATTGCATGAACCTTTCCCATCACCCATCTTAGCTCATTCTTTCCTTTACACTTTGTGGGGGCCAAGAAGTTGCTAGCCTTGTCCTTGTAATGCACTTGTCTTTGTCTCTTAACTATGTTATTCCTTTTCCGCTTAACTACTTAAGATTGAGAAACCAATAACTTAGTTAATGGTTGACTTACATTTACATTACTAGCCCCTTTCCATTTTTCCTATATGTGCATATCATGTTCCCCCATATCATGCATTTGATGTTTTCTCTCCTTATACACTTCCTCTATTTGTACCTCTATTCTTCTAGATATGTCGTGCATTTCCTTTTTCCCTTTTGTTTTGTGTTTTCCTTTTGGGGATGACGCAAGGCATTGAGACTGAAATGTCTCATTCATGTTGACTCAAAAGATTTTCCTTTTCTTTCACCTTTTTTTTTTTTTTCTGTTCGCTTGTGTTTTCCTTTTGGGGATGATGCAAGGCATTGAGACCAAAATGTCTCCTTCATGTTGACCCAAAAGCCTTTCCTTTTCTTTCGCCTTTTTGTTTTCATTTCTCTTGTGTTTTCCTTTTGGGGATAACGCAAGGCGTTGAGACTGAAATGTCTCTTCCATGATTGACCCAAAACGGACTTTGTTTTTCCTTTTGTTTTCCCTCTCTTTGTGTCATTCTTCCAGTTCTATGTGCTTTGGGGAATGATGACAGTTTTGAGCTCTTTAATAAAAACATTGCAACGACGAACATACTGACCCCAAATCCATAGATCCCTTATGTGTTTGGTGTGCTCTTTTCTAGGTGCAACTCCCTTTCTTTTCTTTTTGTTTTCGTTTACATTAAGCGGCCTTACTCGGAAACATATGACTTGGCATAGAGCTTTCTGAGTTGGCTCTCATGTCTTGTTTTTACTTTTTTCATTTTCTTTCCTTCGCTACTTTAAAGTAATTGCTCACAGAACAGTGTGCAACAATTCCTTTAAAGTGGGGGGCATACATTACCATAATTCATTTGCATTCTCAGTTCTTAGTGTAGCCTTGTTGTTTCATACGATGCATTTGCCACTTTATGGACAACATTGGGTGTGATGTCCTTCATAAGTGTGATCTATCTTAGCATATTACATTCCTCTTAGTGGCTTGATGCGACACACTACATCCCCTAATTTGTGAGTATTTTATTGTTTGATCGGTCCTCTCTTGGAGATATTAGACACAATGTTCCCTAAGCGATAGACCTTGCATAAACCTAACAGGACTCCTTTGAACATCTTTTCCATTTTACACTTTTACATTTTACATTTTTGCACTTTACATCTTTACCAACTTTCCTAACACAGCTTGCATGCATGTGGCACCTTTCTCTTTGTTCACGAGTTCCAAGCATACAAAGCTTTGCTTGTCTTATGAAGCACAAATCAACATTTTCCTTTGTGGCACTTTGTTAAAGTTATTAGGAGGTAGAACTTTGATATGGTTGAGCGGGAAGCCCATTCAGCGGCACGAATTTTCCCATAGCCACCTATGCGTTTGTGAGTGCATACCAACTAGTGTATGTATCTTACCTTTTGGGTTTTCTCACCCAACGGACCACCATGAGTTCTGTCACCCCAGAGTGAGTATGCATTCTCTTTTTCAAACAAACAACCTAGATCTAATCCACAACTAGTTGGACAGACGATCAAAGCTCCATCCAAATTTTCTTATTTTATTTCAACACTTGTGTGTTCCTTTGTTTTTATGTTTAGTTTTCCATAGGATCTTCATCCTGGGGGCTTGATCATCCCTCTTGATTGTTGACATTCCATCTTGCTAGCATAAGTGCATTGGGATCCTTCTCAATATGCATGGCTACTTTAGTGTGAGTTTGAAGCAATTTCATCCTCTCACTAAGGTGGGGATTAAATGTGCCATAGAGAAATGGCCTATTGTCATTTTCATTTCCTTTTAGGTCTTTCTTCACGATGCTTAGTCCATTTTGCTCTGATTTAATGTTGCAATATGGCTTAAACATTCACATTTAGGTCCTTAAAATTCAAATTATAGCGTCTTGTGAAGATGTTGTGAAGTGTTGTAAAACATTTCTACACCTTTCTAGACTCTATTCATTACAATTCACCTAAAAATCACCTTTTCATCACTTATCAAGTCTTATTTTGAAGTGTTGTAAAGTCTTGTAACAAGATTTCACGCTTTTCTAGGCATAATTTCACTATTTACACCTTTCTTATACTTTATTTGATCCCTTTATGCCCTTATAAGGCTTAATTAAGTGTATTTTTGAATGTAAATTTGACAAATAACATTAAATGTGACTTAATTCTTGACACCCACTTTCAAGTCCAAGGTGGGACCCATTTGCCATGGGTGGCGAATGAGTCCCTCTTGGCTCCAAATTCAAAAAAATTCAAATTTCCTTTCGGGTTTTTATTCAAAATCACTTGATGTTGGCCTATGATGAGGTATCATTGGGTAACACTAAGGCACAAGAATGCATTATATTTATAAATGTTTTTACATCCATTTTAACCCCCATTCATTCAAGCATTCATCAAGTTCACTAATTTACTCACTCAATAACGCATTCAAGCACTTTGCATCATCTAATCAAGCATCATTCAGGCATCTTGGAGCAACCATTGACATAAATTCATATTTTCTTCAACAAGGTTTTAGTAAGTTGATAACATTTGCATGTTATTTGTTTATCATTCTCTTACATTTCATTATTTCATTAAGGGTTTGATTACCAAAGTGGGGTTTGACCAAGGCAAACCTCTGTTCTCTAACCCTCAACCATTTTTTCCCTCTTGCATGTGTATTTGCAGACTTGTGTATGTAGATTTAACAAGAATTTAGGTGTTGAAAGGTGGTCAACAAGTCAAAAAGGTGCTTCAATTCAAATCAACCTCATTTCAAGCTTGGAGAAGACATTTTGTCTGTTTTCTGCAGAATTAACTTCGTGAACCCGACAAGCAGACAACCTCAAATCTGGTGTTGCAGAATTGTCCCTTGATTTCTCAAAATTTTGGGAGAGGACTAATTCACCATTAGTGGCAAATGAGTCCCACCTAAAGGCTGTAAATCCAAATTTTGTCAAATTCTGGATCCCGACTCTTAGAAATCAGTTTTAGACAGTTTTCATTAGAAGTAGGACTGATTTGCCATCAGTGGTGAATGAGTCCCACTGGTGATTTTTAGTGATCTAAGTCAACATTTAGAATATTCCAGATTCTTCATTCTTTGCCCAGGTGCACTCTGAATCAACCTTCTTCCTTTATGTTTTGCATTTGTTCATACTTAGTTCATGTTTGCAAATCACATTGTGTTTTCCAACATTGCATAATTCTTAGGTTTTGCATTCATAATCAATCAAATAGATCATCCAATTGCACTTAGTTTATTCCATTTAGTCTAAATAACATCATACATTGCATAATTTGAGTGAACCTAGCTAGACTTTTTAGTGGGGTTTATCTCTCTCCTTTTAGGTGCAACATCCTAAGAGCGCAAGAGAAGCCTATAAGCCCTACCCAAAAATCTATGGTTCACTTTGTATTCAATTTTTCCTTGTAACTCTCTTATTGAGGTAGGGAGCTTGGTGAAATGTATTGTTACTAAAGGGAGCTCTTGTTGTCCTTTGTGTAGTGGTTCAGTGTTGAACAAATGGTTTGCTACGGATTGGTTGCCATAGGCTGCATTGGTTCCTAGCTAACTCAGGTGGTTTATTTCTGCTGATTGGGTTGAAGGTCCCTATAAAAATTTGGTTGTAAGGGTTTTTGGTTCCCTTCAAAATCAGATCTTTGCAGCATGGATAGCCTAGAGTATCTTATGGTTAGCTATTGATGTTGGGTTGTTGATTCTCTATGTCCCTATCTATTTGTAGCTTTCTTTTGATAGGGTTTCGGGTCCCTTTAAAACCCATTTGTAAGGGGTTTTGGGTCCCATAAAAACTTGTTTTTCCTATAATCAAAAACATCACATGTCGAGTGTGGGAAGGGATGGCGTCAACAAGAGAAGGCAAGTTTTTCATGGCATGCACTAGGGTTTGTAGGCCCTAGTTGTGCCTTCATATTGTTTTTCTCGGCCTTGGGTGATCGAATCAGGTTGTGTGGGGTGTTACAATAAGGGTGAGCTTCTTTGTGTAGGGCATGTAGGGAATTTCATAGGGGGTTCTCTTTGTGCTAGCTGCTTGGGGAGATTTGGTGGTGGTTTTTTGTGTGTAAATAGTTTCTATTTGGTGCTTTATTTTTAATTTTCTCTTCGGTGCTGTGCTATTTGGTTCTTCATTGGGTGCTTTTGTGGGATCTTGGTTGTGTAGGTTGCATGGCCCATGTAGGGGGTCTAGGGGCCCCCCATTTTTTTCCTTTAAAGAAGTTGTTTCCAGTGGTGATTCTTCTTCATCGAGACATGAGGATTCTATAAATTTTCTCTTGCATGAGGTAGAGGAGTCGAAGAACAATCAAGTTCAGGGTTCACGTCCAAAACCAAATGGGTGTTTGTAAAGAAGTAAAGATCACACTGTGATCCAGTGATCAACCTAGATGCAGTGGTTGAGGACATGTTAGATTTATCCGAGCATGCATTAATTTGCAAATTTATGGGGGTTCACATTTCTATGCCTTTTCTTGAGAATTGGGTCTGTAACAACTAGAACCCTGAAGGAGATTTGGAAATCATTATGGATGTTAATAGTTTTTTCTTTGTGGTCTTCTCTTAGATTGTAGATCATAATATGGTTTTCGAAGGGGGCCCGTATTTCACAATCAGGCTAGAATTTTCATCAAACCATGGCATCTGGGCTTTGATTAGATGAAAGAGCTTATGTCAAGAATCCTAGTATGGATTTGTCTCCCTTGACTTCCAATGGAGTTTTGGTGCAAGGACATCTTGCACTCTATTGTAGCTATTCTAGGGAAGCCTTTGAGCCCCTCCCACCAGACACTTGATCAAAGGGTAAATTCTTTTGCTCATTTGTGTGTGCAAATTAATTTAAACAATCCTTTACCGAAGTCTCTTGAAATCAGGCTAGGAAGTATGTGTTGCATTCAACAGGTGCATTTTGAAGTCCTTCCTTTTTGCTGTCGTGTTTTCCATGAATATGGGCATTTGAAAAGGAATTTTCTGAACTTGAGAACCAAAACCCAAAAACCTCCATCTAGTGTGCATGCAAATAATTCCAAAGCAAAAGAAAAAGCTTCAATTCAAAATGAGGAGCTAGATCCGAATGGGTTTATTCCCATGAAATCCTGATCGAAATTAAAGATGTCAAATTGCTCAAAAAAAGTCATGCTCAGAGAGTCCTTTGGCAATAGATTTGATATTCTTGATGATTTTGTGGAGTTAGATTTAATGGAGCATGATCTTAGCTTTGGAAAAATCCTTGAGCAGTGCCCTCCTCCATTAGCTGGCATGCATGTAGCCTCAAAGGAAAGAATGGCTCCTTCTTTGTCCCCTAATGAGTAGGGAGCTATTGGGCAGAAAAATATGTAGTTTTTGTAGTGTCAAAAAAAGTGCACCTTGCTTGATTCAAGAATAATTAATGATAAATGGGACTTAATGCCACCTTGATCTAGCATTGTGAGGTGTTTTTCACATCCACATTAGGTCTTGAGCCCTTTTCAAAGTCTAATCACATCACCTGTATGTTGTGTTATGTGCCTCATGTTCACATCATTATTGTGTTGAGTATTACTTTCCATTTCACACGTATAAAAGGTAACTTCATGTGATTAAATCTTGCTTTCTTTTCGCATCCATCATTATTTATTATTTAATCTATGCATGTGAATTTTATCACCAATTATTTTCATTATTATCCTATCACCCTAACCCAGTTTCGTATGAAGTGAGGTCACTTTACTTTAAGTTGGGGGGAGGGGTATCATTGTTATGATTTTTGCTATCATTTTTTTATTTATTTTACCACCCAAGTTTGTCAGGTTGCATTAATACCATCCTTTTAAAACTAGCAAACCTTCTCTGTGTTTTCGATAAAAGTGGTTTCTTCCTTGAGATGGGCTAAGAAATAGAATTTGAATGCTTTATTGAGCTAAGATTGAAGGATTATCAATATTTGGTACAAAGAAGACGTTTGGAGAAGCAGATGATTGAGGGTTTTTAGGTGGTGAAGTTGAAATTGCAGGATTTGAACATCTCAAGGTTATAAGAATTGGCACAATATGGGAGGTGATGTCATTAGTAGAGAACCATGTGCTCATAGAGAAATATTAGAGGATATGGCATGGTTATACCTCTATTCACCAGAGTCGGGTGCTTGGATTGTTTTTTGAAGTTGAAAAAATATGACAATGAGAGGGTCTGGGATTTTTCTGCCATGCTAAAGTACGACAAAGCAATAGTCAAAGGATTAGTGGTGGATGGCTCAAAGATGGTAATTTCTCAAATAATGGGGTTACCGTGCATAGGCTTCGAGTACCTAGCTCATGCAGATGCAGTTGCAGCGAAGGAAGCATTTTGTGAACGAGGTGAAAACTTTGATTCAACATCACAAGGTACTAAAAGACTTTCCCTTCCGTTATTTTGGGGGAAATGTGATGCTTATATTATCAAATACCTTACTTGTGGTGGCTGCCATAATCTATTGTATACTATTCATTTCAAATTGTTGAACCATTTACGACATGATCAATTTGTCAATGTGCCCAATTTTCTATATAACATGCTGAAAAGAATGGCCTTTGAGTACCAGAGAAGGAAAGCTAACACTACATTGTCTCACCATTTTCTGATAACTTTATTAGCTAAGAGGAGCTTGAGAATTCAACATCCCCAGGTTAATTGGGATGCTTTTAAAAATTGCAAGGAAATTACTTAGTTGCTTGAGGCACCTAAAGCAGAAGAAGAACCCTTAGTTGAGCCTAACCTTGAAGTTGATTTGGGGCATGATGAACCTTAAAGGGAGAATTCCCTTGTTTCACCATTTGCTTCACCTACTCACAACCAAAGTGAGACTGAGAAATATGATATGCCAGCTGTGGAAATAGATCAACCCTCATTCTCCAAAAACCCTAGAGTAAGAAGAAGTACTGCATGAATGTCCTCAAAAGGAAAAAGGAAAAAGAGAGGACCTTTTAGGAAGGAAAATGTTGTGGAGGAAGACGAAGGTAGGAAAAAGAAAATAAAAAGGGAAAGGACAGTAGAGTTATTCAGGAAACTACTACTCCTTGTCGCTTAAGAAGGATAAGGAAACATAAAGTTGAGGACTCAGAGGAACTATTTCCAGAAGGAAAGGTTGAGGAACATCAACATTCAATTCCAATGATGATTGACACAAACATAGATAAAGAAAGAGATGAAGTTGATAATGTGTGCAAACTAAAAATGTTGATGCACCTGCTAGGAGGAAAAGATATGTATCGTCATCTTCCTCTGAATCTGAGGATCCTTTTATTGCTAAGAAGACTAAAAAGACAGTTCCTAGTGATTCTCTTAGGGAATTTTTTGATGCCACAGGTAATGACAACGATGATCCAAATTTTGAAGAAGAAAAGGAGTTATTAGAGGACAAAAAAATCAGAAAGGAACTTTAAGAAGCCCTTGACAAGATAAAACAATTGGAGGAACAAGTACAAGGGTATGAACAAAAGGACAAGGAAAAGGAAATGAGGATCAAAGAGCTGGAAAAAAAAGTACAGACCTATCGTCATGGAAATAAATTGGATCTATTGGCACAAATGGCCAAAGGTAAGATGGGGATTGAAACTGATTTGAATTTACAGTCCCCTATTGCAAAAACACCAGCCTACCATACTACTTTGTCTTTAGGCTTTGAATTGATGAAAATCACTACTCAATTCAAGCAAGAAAAAGAAAATCAGGAAAAAGAAAAGAAAATCTTGAATGCAACTAAGAATTTGGAATTGAAAAGGCTAGAGGAGAAATTGGTAGAGGTAGTTGATAGAGCTATCTAGATAATTGAATGTAGACCTCCGTCTAGGGTTTATGCACTGTTTCTAAAGGAGAAAATTCTCAGTTTTTAGTTCAATAAATTTGTTAAGGACTAGTCTTTTGCTTTAGATTGGAGACATAGTTTTCTCACTTTCTTCAGCAACATTTCTTTGGAGGAGCAAGACCAGTTATGTGAATATTATTTGCATAACTATCTGATGGTATAAGACACTGATTGGAATCCTCTGCTTTATGTTGGGGATTTGCAAGTGAGATCTCTAGCATCTTACTTTAGAAATGAGCAGCTCCATGGGGAGTTAATGGAGAAGTATGAGGAAAAGGAGAAGATAATGGCACTGTAGATTAGGAAAGAAGCAATGAATCCTGAAATTGTTGTTTCTCAATGGTTGAGACTCCTTTCTCATAAAGGGATAGGAAAAATAATTACAAAATTAAGGCTTAGATATTATAGAAGAATTCAACAATTGGTATTAACCACTCATCAAAACTTCCTAGCATATGTAAGGAATATATGTGACAGTCTAACTCCAGAGTTAAAGATGAAAGAGCCACACTCCTTCCACAATTTTATGAGCATGTTTGATAGGATACATAAGTACATTGAGCTCTCAAGAGTAAGGGGAGTGGAGTGGCTTCCATTGACGTATCATCCTCCTATCTTACTTCACCCAATTCCACACTGGACTAGACAGATTAAGTATAGATGAAGACATGGATGGAGAATTGAGAAAAATGAATAGACTTGCATGATACAAAGGTTTCTACCTCAAACAAGGAAAAGGAGTTAATATAGTCATGGATCTCGGGTAGATTGCTTTTTTTTATAATCTTCTTCCCTAGATGATATAGTTTGATATTTTTGCTTGAGGACAAGCAAAATGACAAGTTCGGGGAATGATGAGTCTAGTTATTAACATATTTTTATTTATTTTTTATATACTTTTAAGACACTCTGCTTATGTTTTTGAAGTATCTCTCAAACAATATCTACATAGTATATTATCCTATTATGCATACCTTGCCACCTTGACCATTTTGTGAAAATGAAATGTGGTGAATTATTCTTATAATTGCATGTATTAAATATGAATATATATGTATGTGAATGGATGTTGTGATTTGATTATGGTAGTTAGCTATATATGTGTTGGATTGGATAAACTCTTTTGTAGCTTAACACGCAGTGTCAAGGAAGGAGTATTTATAGAAAGTACCATGTTGCAGAGCAAAGGATTAATGAGTTAGAGCTGATCAAGTGAAGGGAACTATGGAGTTGAACGTGGTCATTATAGAAGAATAAATGCTAGAAGATATATGTTCTTAAATATTAGGCAGTTATCCATGTGTTTAACATGCAAGTTGTCTTTATCTGAATAGGTCTCTTTTTCCAGTTAGTTAGAAGAATAAGTCAAATCATTATTTCACCTCCTTGTATCTAGGAGTGAGATTTATGATTTTTGTTAGTTAGCAGTTCAAATAAGACTCTCCCCATTTTGTATAAATTCAGGTGGTGAGATCATAGATTAGTTAGTTCAAGATTTTGTTACAAAATTTCAAGAGTTAGTAGTTTTCAATTAATCAAGGATATGTTGTTACAATGAAGTTATGTAATAAAATCTGAAGAAGTATTATGTCTAATATTTGTATAATGAATGGCATTGTATGACTTATGGATGTATGAGAGTCTGAATTAGATCTAGTTTTTAGTTAAGTGAAGCAGTCTTCTGAGTTGGCCACTTAGGTACTATTCATCACTTCATTTACATTTCAGTTATTTATATGCTTTCATTAATTCTGTTTTCTTTATCTTATATATGCATTGCAAGTAAATGATTTATGGATAAGTTAGTAGTTGTGTTTGTTCATGAATGAAGATAGGAAATAGTTCTTCAGAGATTAGGTTTAATTTTAATTAGCTTTAGATTGATTTTGCATTTACATATTGTTAGCAAACACCTATAGCTTATGCTATAGGTACCCGTAGCCACTAGGTTCTGTAACTGTTTTCACTATTTTTACAATTCTGTTAATTCCAACAAGTAGAATAGTTTGAATAAGTTAGAGTAAGGTAATCTAGGTTAGTACAAGCCTATGAGGACACACATAGTGGAGTGCCATCACAATTTTACACACCTTGGTCGATAATTTAATGTAGGTTTGCAATGCCAAGAGGACTGTTCAGTTTGTTACATCCCTGAATTGTCTAAAATTTACCAAGTCCATAACACACTAGTTTGCCTCTACACAAACATTGCTCCTTTGACCTTGCATCACTGCAGCTCCATCAAATCCTACACACACCAACTTTTTGGCAATTGCCAACTCATCCATACCTATAATTTCATTCAAAGATTTCTTGACTAGTTCAAATAGATTTTGTGATGTTGAACTATCCTTCATTTTATGAACACAAAGAAGATGAGCTTGGAAGACATGTTGTTTTACAATATACACATGCATACAGACCCAAGCAGTATTGTCTATTGTAGTAACTTCATCTAAAGATAATGCAATGAAGTTTGACTCTTTTACTTTCTCCTTTAAATCTTGATTTTCCACTATAGCAAGACTATTTTCCCATTCCCATCCAGCGTTTACTGACCAATGTGAGCCATGAAAGTGAGAAACACCCAAAAATGATAATAAATTACAATATTCTGGGTAGTCTGTCATAGGACGCCCTTTGGACAAAATATGAAAAACAAAACTCATCTAATTAGTTTTTGAAAGATTTTCTCCTTCCATTGATTTTCCAAATTGAGCCTCAAATGTACCTTGACATGCAACAAGCTTCAACATTCTTTTCTTATGCTCTTCATTTTCCACGACATACTTAACATGAAGACATTCTTCCTTTGATTTCCATCATACGACTGATTGTTGGGTATGTGCAGGATCATCATGGAAAAAATAGGCCCTTAAGTGGCAAAATATTCAGAAAAATCAGAGTTAGGCAACTTGACGTAAAAATTTGAATAAGTTATCTATATTATTTCAAACATATGTAAGAATAGAATCTGTAGCAATTTGAATGTAGTTTCTAAACTACTAGGTTTATTTAAAAAAAAAATCTATTTGGTGAAAATTTGAAATTTCAATGCGAGTACTTAAATTTCGGGGAAAAAATAAGAAGTAGGTGTCTCGACCACCCTAACCACAATAAAATGATAATATTTTTTTATAATATTTTAGATATAAGTAGAGGACTCATGTCCTGATGTGATGCAAATTTTTGTAATTTTTTCCAAGTAAATAATTAATTATAAAATTTTTATTACAAATTTTAAAAAATATAAAAAACTCGTATGTGTAACCACCTTAACTTTTTCAAAACTTCATGAAATTCAATTTTTCTTTTTTTAACCCTATAGTATGCAAAGCATATAATATGATGCATGTTTTGGATTGAAAAAATGTGATATTGTTTGAAAGCTATAGATGTTTTTTCAATCAGCCTATCAATCAGGACTTTAGTCGTAATTCAAATAGAAAATGAATAATAATTATTTATTAAATTCAAAGAAAAGCATAATTTATATTGGTGGAATGTTGAGAATCTCCTTTAAAAACCCTTTTCATTTCATCAATTTTGGGTTAAAAAAAAGTCGTCGGCCACATACCCTACAAATACCCATCATATCGCCACTTTTTGGCCCATCATGATCGTGCACATACCTTGTTCCTTTCCATCTATGATTTTTTTTCATAAACTTTACCAATGTCCTTTTCTATAGTATCAAGTGTGGACATTAAAAAAGTATCCCTTTTTCCTTGCTTGATTTGGGAATAATTAATGACAAATTAGACTTAATGTTGCCTTGGTCTAGTGTTGTGGGGTGTTTTACAAATCCACATTATGTCTTGGGCCCTTGCAAACTGAATAAAATGCATTTATTGATGTCTTGTAAAGGTGTTGTAAATAGCTTTCTGTAGACATGCAAAATTAGCATCATGCATTTAACTAATTCAAAATCATCCATTCATCAAATAAATCAAGTCTATCTCTAATGTCATCTATTTAAATTAAATAAAACGACTTTATTTAATTTGATCCTAACATCACCCTCCTTGATTAAATAAATCAAATATTTATTTAATTAGATCTAAAATCATTTTCCATCTCCTTTCTTGATTTAGTTTAATCCATAAATCTAAAGCAAAAAGGTCAAATCACCTAATCCTCTTTTAAATTAACTAAATCAAGATTAAATCTAATCTAATGCATGTCACATTCTCTAGATTTTTCCACTTGCACAAATAAATCAATTAATTCATTTAGTAAATCCTCATTTTCCCTCAACAAGGAATCTTTGGAGAATATTCCCTCAAATTTAAATTCAAAACAAGTTGACTTGTCCCTTCCAACATGGCATTAACTCCGCTCTTACATGACCCCCACTTGGCATTTAAGTCCCTTTTTCTCCCTCAAACAAGCCAAATTTGAAATTTGAAAAGGCCAACTAATCTCATTTATTGACACATTGACCAAAACTTGCACATCCTCCATCCACTCACATGGTGACAAGTGGCTCCTTCCTATTAGTTGAATCTTTATCCCACATTCACCCATTTTGCTTCTTCTCTCATCAAGATCTTCTATAAATGGAGAGGCCATCCTTCATTATTAGCATCCACATTCTTCATGCAAAGTTACTCTCTTCATATTGAGAGAAGATTTTGTCCACTCCATCTTCAAGGTACTTTATCATCAAGCTTGTCAAGGGTTGGGAAAGGGTCACTTTTCACAACAAAGTGACACCAATCCACTATGGGATAGGTATACATTTGTGGTTCTTTGATACTTTCAATTAGTGTATTTGATCATTTTGTTTATGAAGTATTATGTATTATTTCATAGGAGCATTTAGTGAGTTTGCATGAACTAACCTTTGTCATGGAGTTTAGATTGTGTGCATATTTTATTGGTGCTCACATATGGCGCTAGAAGGAGGGCCATGCTCATTAGATGTGCATTTTGCTCAAATATAGGCTTTTAATTTGCTTTTAAGTATCTTATTTCAAAAACAACTATTGGCATATACTTTAAATTTACTTTTAATCTATTTTTAAAGCACATATTTTTCATTTACTTCAAATTTTTGTTTTTGATCAAAGTGCATTGGCATAGATCTATGCGGGATTTGTTTTGATGGTTTTTTTTTTTTCAAAGATTTTTTGGCAATTTTGAATGCTTACTGCAACAACTTGTGTGGGGACACAAATAAGAATAGAAAAAATCATAATCAATGAACAAGATGAAAGATACTTTGTATTGTCCAAGTAAGGCATGATAACTGTAATTTTATTTGACATAGTGAAGTACAGTGGGGCATTTTATTTTATTTTATTTTATGTTATTCACTATGGTCAGCGCATTACAATCTTATTATTTTACGCCTTCCATTGCTCTATTTTTCCTCCATACCTTGTTTCACATCATCGATTTTGGCATGGGAAGATAGGCTATTGGGAAAAATCAGAGTTTATAGTTGGAAATTGCATTTTTTTAAAAGCTTCTAAAGTCTCTTCACATGCCTTGTCTATTCTTCCGCTTTTGTGAAACATTTTGCAGGGTTCATTTGCTTGAAAGTTTAGACTTAGATTGCTTCAAGAAACTGCATTTGTGAGGCATTCTGTCAAGTAGCTTACATGCCTTTTTTCTGCTCCCTCTGATCACCCACTAAAATCGTTCTTTGGTCTTCCCTTTAATCCGTGACCCATCTTCTCTTTCCAGTTTCTGAAGTCAAGTCACGCATGGTGCTTCATTTACTCCTCATCCCTTTACAAACTCTCCTATTAATCAATCCTTGTCCAATTCGATTTGCTGTGTTCAAAGTCAAATATGGTGTGATTTTCTCATAACCAAATTACTCTTTCCACCCACTCTCGACCCGTTTCATCATATCTTTTGTACATTGATTTATTCACTCCACCTTCACAACCTCATTGCTGTCCCTCCACTACTTGACTAAAATCCTACACAATGATTTTGCTTAAAATGAACTAGAAATTTTGCATTAAATGCTATTTTGTGTTAACGTATGCGCTGACCAGTGAATCATCAACCAACCGACGGTCAAAACCCCTGTTTTGATTTACAAATCTTGTAGATTTGAGCACTTGGGAAAGCCTCATGCCTGTGCGTGCGTGCGATTCTCTTGCATGTGGAGAGCCATCCTTGAGCAAATAAATTAATGTTTATTCCACACTCTGATATTGAAGGAATTACGTGGCAGAGGAAAAAATAAAAATTGACTCCTATTCTTTAAATACCTATCTTGTCCACTGTTTGCGCCTTACAACCTTAATTCCTGGATGTCGTGCCTGTCCATTTAGACTTATCATATTCATAGAGGGTAAACGACTATGTCTGGCACCCCAACACAACATAGTGTAGTTTTACAAAATCATGTTTCCCAGTCATCCTCACTTCCAACCGCAACCATAAGATCATCTATCTTTATTAAGTTTTGTAGGAAGATTGTATCCCACGTGATTGTATTTACATTCCGCTCCTGCGCCATTGGTACATGTTGTTGATTATTGATATCTCCCCAAAGTCAATCACTTTGTGAAATCAAGCGCACTCTCTGATGTTTAAGTGTACTGAAATCCAACAGTACGGTGGTCTAAATTGATAATACTCCAGATGCAGTGAATGGAAATAATTTTTGGTTGAATTTTAAATTTCTTTTTGGGGAATTGATTTGGCAGAGGTAATAAAGGAGGCATTTTTTTCACTTATTCACAGATTTCAAACAGTTCCTGCACGTTTATTTCTTTAATACAAAACAACAACTATACTATGAAGTAGAAAGTGCGTAGAAATAGCTGTAGAAAAATTAATGACGCATGATGATAATGACATGGCTTTATTTGTTTTAGATTTTTTTTTTGATATCTATACGCTCTTTTGGATAATAATTGTTATTTTGAGATAGTTAATGATGATGCTATCAAGGGATTTGTTCTTTTTGGTTGATTCACTTATAAGTCCTCCTTTTATTATCATGATTATCCACATCATTTGTCCCTTCAATTAAGATCATACTATTGTTTGAAGTTAATAATCAAATTTAATATTTTTGATCCTCACATGATTATCTCTTGTTTAATAGGAAAAGCGAGGAGGAGGGATTTCGATTGCACAAGGAGCTTGCAAGAGATCTTTGAAGAAACTTGGAGATAAATTAAGCATTAAATTTGGAGTTGATAAAGCATTTTTTAATGCTTGGAGCTTTTGTCTTATGCTTTAATTTTCTGTTTTAGACTAACTCATTTGTTTTTGGGCTTTAAAATGAACATTACAAAAGATTTCAATTTTCATTGCAAAGGGGTTAAAATGAACTTTAGGAAAATTGACTAAATTTTGTTTGAGGTTAACAATTGAACAAGACAACTTTCATATCTCATTTTGGTGCTTTAAAATGAATCAAATCATTGCTTTGTGGACTTAAAATGAATGTATGTGCAACTTTTTTTTGTGATTACTTACTAAAACTAACGCCATCGAAAAGATGTATGTGCTTCTCTCGTGCCTTAGAACGATCTTGAGAATCAAAAGGATTTTTAATGGTCTTAGGGTGGGATAAAGCGATCACCTCCACATTTTATTTTGGGGTTAAAATTGAACAAAACATTGTGCATGTGTGAGTAAACCTATTGCATGTGTTCTCCCTTTGTTTCTAAGAAAAGGTTGATCGAACTATGAATATGTTTACTCGCTTTTGTTTATCTTAGAGGGCCTGCCTTGGGGTAAATGTACTCACCCAAGGGAACGACTCAACTGGTAACACTCTAAAACCAAGAGTATTTCCAGCCAAGATATAAATTTGGGTACTAGAACAAAGGCCAGTATCACGTGGTTGACTTCGATGAGAAGGGAAACAATGGTCTTTTGCCACGTTGGGTCAACTCCTACAAACAGAAAGTACGAACTAAAACCCTTGTTGTAGAAAGGCCAAAATCCCTATCTATTTGTTGGTGCAAGAACGGTCGTTCTGAAACTGCCCCACTTTTACGGTCTTTAGTAGAAATGGAAAGCATGCCATGGGAGTTTCATGAGTGTTGATGCTTGGCTTCCTCATATAAGTGAGCATCGTAGAGGGGAGCCAGTGGGGTCAAGTATCTAACCATTCGCTAAAGATAAGTGTAGCTAGACTTGTCCAAGTGGGGACTCAACAAATATAGTCTTTCATATCCATAAGGTTGTGCTTGCTCTTGGTTACAAAAAAATTTGCTTGTTCAAAAACATTTGGAAACAAACATTTAACATCATCATCAAAATTTGAAACCCTTTAGGAGGCAAATACAATTGACCAAATGCATGTGTTATTGCTTGCCCTTTGGATTTTATTCTTAGAGGTTTCTAAACACTTGGATTCACATCTCAATTTGCCTACTAAATCTAAACAATAGGTAACCCTTTCCTTGACTTCATCAAATTTCCACATAACATACTTTGTGGGATTCGAAGAAATTGAGACATTGGACATCTAGTTTGGAAATCTAATCAAAGAAGTGTTTGTGGTAAAACAAAATCACTAAGAAAAGATAACAAAATTGGCTCTCACACATGTTAATTCCTCATGATTTCCAAGAAAGTCAAAATCCCAAAACAAAAGTCCTTGAGCCAAAGTTCAAAATTTAGGAGTCACACTCAAAAGGTCATCAATAAATACTTTAGGAAGTGCAATAAAAAGCAACATATCAAAATAAGCAAGAAATTCACAAGGTTCTATAGACTCATTCCTTTGAAAAATCTAGAAATGTAGGCTCAGTTTGAACCACTTCTTAGTTATAGAGGTCCTTAGAATTATCACATGTTCTTCAATATCGAGGTGTAGTAAACAAGTGTCTTTTTAGGTACATCCTAGGAACAAAATAAAACCTTCATCCATATTTGAACATCAAAACCAATATCATCTCATTATCAACTCTTCGAAAATCTTGGAAAAATCCTTCATGTTAAACTTTGGGAAAATCATTTGAAACCAATCCAAAATCACCTTGTTTGATTGAATGTATGTAGATGCATCCTTCTCCACATATTTGATCAAATTATCAAACCTTGTGAACAAATTCATCCCTTGATGACATCCAACATCTTGGGATTTAGGAGTTCATTATCAAAATCATCTTGTTTGGATAGGAGTGTTTAGATGAATCCTTCTTCTCACACCTAGAAAAATTAGCATCTTGTGAACGATTTAACTCTAGGACAACATCCAACCTCTTAGAGTTTATGAGTCCACCAAAATCTGAATCCAAAATAAATCAATCCTAAATCAAGTCCTAAATTTTAACATACCCTTCAAGATTTTCTCAAGAGTTCCAATCATCCATCAAACATCCATCTTACATCCATATCATTATCACCCTTTGATCCTTAAATCATCCTAAATTTTTCTCTTTTGTACCTAAAGTTAGATCAATCCAAAGAATTAGAGAATTCACCTTCCACATTCTTGAAGATTGATCCCTGTTTTATGGTGAAAACTAGGTCACAACAAAAGAGGAACATGGAAGCAAACAAAGAAACATCTACTTCGAGTGAATTAAGTCAAACGGCTCCTGAAATGAATCCCATCTCACGGTTAACCTTCCTCCATTTTTGCAAGACCATCAAGAGGAAGGTGTCCAAATGGAGGATCTTACCAATAATCCCCTTGGAATGTCACATGAGGAAATCATTGAAATAATTCAAAATCCAGAGAATCATAAGATTATCAACATCATGATGAGAATCAATCCCTCACTATACATGCTCGAATTAGCAAATCAAGGGGATAAACTCCCCTTCGATTTTGATGTGAGCACTATTGTGGAACCATATTTTGGAGTCATGCCTCCAATCTCATCTACCATCCCCATTTCATCTACCCACTCATTTCAAAGCATCACTCAAAACATCCCACAAATCACATCATCCATTTCTCCAACGCAACCTATTGTTAACAAAGGAAGCACATTTCTCAATGCATTGCAAACACATCCTCTCGTAAAAAATTAGGATTTGGACGCAAACACCATATTGGGACAAACCATACCCCAAAATACATTGCATACATATGTCCCTCTCCCCTTTCATGATCCAAATGACCCATCATCATCATTCCATGCAACACCCCAAACCTCTCTCCCCATAACCTTGCAAGGAGAGGGTGACATGTTCGGACCAGGGGGCATTTTCGACACTACACCATTTCCTCAATAGATCACACCCCTCAAATTTACACCACTTCTTCCATTACCATCATCATCCACACCACTCCTTGGCTTAGGGCTTCCCCCTTTACCAAATATCAATCAAAATCAAACCAACATCCTGAACATCAATCAAAGCATCATGGTAAACTCTCAAAACTTGTCATCGACATCGCAACAATAGATGGCAACCACCCCGATAACACATACCACGACCATTGCATCATCAATCACCCCCTTAACATCTCAAAACATGGTCTCTCAAGGACCAACCACATCGATTGCACCATCTACCAATCAAATCCCAATCACCAACACGACAACGCCTCTCACCACTACAACAAGCACCATTGCAAATCCACTACCACATCCACCACCACCAAACTCCAATACATCAAGCCAATACAGTATGAAATTGCAAGCCGCTCAACAAGCTCCTTATCAAAAGGCATTCCTGCAAGTACAAAAACAACAAGCCACACAACTAGCTACTCAACAAACCGTTCAAGCGGCGCAAGTTACTCAAGTTGCCCAAATCGCACAACAAATGCAATAGGCTGCACAAGCCCAAGCCTTATTGCAGTAACAACAACAACAAGCGACTTAAGCAGCTCAAGCTGCACAAGCTGCACAAGCTCAAGCACAAGAAGAAGCTCAAGCTACACAAGCTCAAGCTGCACAAGCTCAAGCACAAGCTCAGGTCCAAGCTCAAGCGCACGCTCAATCCAAAGCCCAATATCAAGCACAACAAGCACACACACAAGCACAATATCTTGCACAACAACACGGAACACAACAACAAGCATATTAGCAAGTGCTAAAGTAATATCAGGAACAACAAGAAGCAGCCCAATTAGCAGCTCAACAACAAGCACAACAATAAGCTCAACAATAGGCACTAATAGCACAACAACAATAGGACCAACAATAAGCATTGTTGGTACAACAACAATTGCAAGCATACTTGGCTCAACAAAATATGCAAACATCATCCATCAACATACCAACCAATCCACCCATCCCACCAACAATTGAACCACCTCAAAACACTTTCATCCCACCCCCTGATCCACAAAATGATGTGACAACACAAATCAAGTTGCTCTTGCAACAAGTTCTTGACCTTCAACTAGGGCAAACCACGAAAACACCTAGCAACTTGTATCCTTATCCGTTTGACATAAGCCTTGTAATGAAACCATTCTTGAAGGGATTTGAGATCCCCAAATTTGATAAGTACCGTGGGACGAGAAACCCTGAAGATCACATCAGGGCATTCCAAGTTCATTGCATGGAAGTTGCGTATGATGATACCTATCTGATGCGAATATTTCTTAGGAGTTTGGTTGGCCACGCCATGGAATGGTTATCTTTCCTACCTATAGGCATCAAGACATTCCAAGAAATCATAGACGCATTCATCAAAAACTACACATGCAATATCGCCATGGATGTCAGTCTTGAGGAACTATCGGCTCTAAAACAAGGTAAGAATGAATCATTTGCTTCATTCCTACAACGATGGAGATCCAAGAACAATCAGAGAAAATGGGTCATGCCTAAGGAACAACAAGTGTGCACTATCATATCCAAATTTGATGGCCTCTTGGTATTCCATCTCAAAGTCCAAGGGATCACCATGTATGACCAGTTGATTTCCAACGCGCTTAGGATCGAATGAGCCCTTATGACACAACTTGGAGGATCAACTTGATATCCTGAACAATAGAATAATCGCCCACCCACCAATTAGAATGAAAAACCTCGCACATGGGCAAGAAACAAAAATATTACCAACGATGGTGTCGTCGATGCTAAAGTTGTCATTAGTGCCCCTCGGCAAAACACACCCGCACCACAACAACAAATCCAAAACCATCATCAAAACAACCATCAAGCGAACACAACAACACAACAATCAAACAATCAAGTGATCAATAATGTCAATGATCAAAGGGGACCGCCCCAATGAAACAAGAGTTCCATCAAGCAAAAGTACACCTCTCTTCAGGAACCACTCGAAGTCATCATGAAGAAACTAATAAACGAAAAACCTCATCAAGATTCCCACCTATGAGAACTACCAAGAACCAGATGTTAAACCTCCTTGGTACAATGAAAATCAGCTTTGTGACTTCCACAAAATCAATGGGCACACCACTAACAATTCCATGAGGTTAAAGAACATAGTCCAAGATCTCATTGATCAAAGAATTATAAATGTGGAACAGTCAACAGGAAACCAGAACCTCAAAATATACATGAATCCGATGCCTAACCATAACAATAAAGGGAACAATAACACTGATAAGGGGAAAGGCACCTTCAAAAATGTGAATCATGTGTATGAAACTATCGTCGCTTCCCTAGATGAACACTGTGTAGTAATCACTATCAAAGGAGCTCAGGCCGATTGTGGAGTCACCAAAAGAGGCGGAAAAGTTATTACCGCAGGATCATCTCAACCAAACAAAACTTTCATGTCCAATTCAAGATTCGTTCCCAATGGTTACAATGTCCTTGATCAGCTAAAAAGAACACCAACACAAATCTCCATCATGGAGTTATTAGAAATCTCATTTTCCCACAAGAAAATTCTTGAGGAAGCATTGGCTTCATCCACCGTCCTTGCAGATCTTGATGCAGAAGAATTCCAAGCTATGGTTGGAAACATCATTACCCCGAATCTCCTTACATTCTCCGACCAAGATTTTCCCGCTCAAGCATCTCATAACCGTACACTCCATTTAGAGGTCCTAGTGTAGAAAAGTAAAGTCAAGCGAGTCTTGGTGGATGGAGGTGCAGGCTTGAATATTGTTCCCTCAAGCTCATTAAGAAGTTAAAAATCTAAGAGGATTCCATCGACAAAGGAAAAGGTATTACAATCAGAGCATATGATGATCAGGAAAGAGTGTCCCAAGGCACAATTAGAATCCTTATTCAAGTAGGGCTGACTAACATGCAAACCACCTGTCATATCCTGGATCTCGACTTGCCTTATAACATTCTCCTAGGATGTCCATGGATCCATGCAATGCAAGCAATAAAATCAACCTTCCATCAATGTGTCAAATTCACTTATGAAGGACAAGAGATCACCATCCACGAAGATCTTGAACCATTCTCCTACTGCAAGAACCTTGAGGCAAAATACTACAAAATACCTCAAGTACCTAAAAATGATGAAGGCCCATCAACACTGTACATTGATCCAGCCATTCTCGCTTCCACCTCTGCGACAGAGACACCCAAAACTCCCGCCATTCCCACCATCTCTGATATCAAAGTCATCATCCATGATAATGGTTGTGGAAACTACACGATTCCCAAAAAATATTTTATGGTAGGAGAGTTACCACAATCTCCCAAATCATGAGGACGTCCACAATCAAATGAAGCCTCCACATCTCAAACATCCCCTGAATAATATCCCACCTTTAGAAGTTGGGGAGATCTCAGCTGAGAAGTCATAGAGGAGGACCCATCTCATCTCCTATACCAAGATAATAGACCAGCAGCTAATTTGCTAATGGATGACAGAAGCAAAGGTTTGCAAATGATGCTCGCAATGGGCTATGACAAAAACTAGAGACTTGAGAAAAATGACAATGAGCTTATAATACCTATGATTCCAGAGACGCGAATGAGAAATATTGGCCTTGGATGTACCCCTCCGAGTATAACCATACGTGGCCGAAGTCCTCCAGTTAGAAAGGTCAATAATCCTCCTTAGCAATCTATAGCCAAACTTCGCTTACCTATATCTACAGGTTGAGTCATAGACAACTTCACATTTGACATAACTGACGTCTGTAGTAGTAGTGATGATGAGGATCCCATAACCAACCTCCCTAGGCTCTTCGAGGATACCGCCCTTCTCATGATTAACACCTTATCCTTTGAGTCAGACCATCAAAATCATGAAATCTTCCTAGTTTACCCCCAACTCATCGATTATGACCAATGAGGACCACCAATTCTTGAAACTTTCAAAAAAGATGATGCGCTCTCAGAATTCATGGGACTACAGGATAATATTCCATGTGGAGATCACAAAGTGGGATTCATGATTGAGCTAAATACACATGCATACTATGGGGAAATGATTGAATCCCTCAGTCGCAAAAGCGAAAAACTGAGAATAATCTCTAGGTTCTTGAGTGAAAACCACACTGTGGCACTCTCTAACCTGAAAAAAGTAAAAAGAAAGGACACATCCAACGGTGAAAACCTCTTCGAGGCACCTGAGGATGGGGGATTCAATCTTCCTTTCTGAGCTCTTCATAAGGAAAAATCAACGGTCCTCGTAGAAAAATACAATCCAGTTAATCTAGGAACAAAGAAGACCCCACACATTACTGTTAGAAGAACAAGAACTCCTAGCAGCTTTCTTGAGAGAGAGAGGTAAACTTTGCATGGAGCTACGCAGACATGCCAGGGCTTGATCCAGAAATTGTAGTTCATCACCTAACAGTATACTCTGAAGCAAAGACTGTTAGACAAAAGCTTAGGAAAATGCACCCTCAGATCACCTTGCTAGTCAAAATGGAACTAAAGAAACTATTGGATGCAGGATTCATTTGACCAATAGACTATCCAGAATGGGTGTCGAACCTGGTTCCCATCTCAAAACCCGATGGGGGCATCAAAATCTTTGTTAGAAACCCATGATCTGATTGCAAACCAGAATAATCCTTCCATAGAAGAGGAAAACGAAAAAGTAGAGATTTGCATAAAAACATGCAATTTGATATATTCGAAAAGACCATTAATTACAAAAGATAATTTTCTTTATAAAAGAAAAGATGCAACAACCTAATCTTATCTTGAGCAACAAGATAGCTCGATAAGATAAAGATAAGATCCTATAACCTAGGAATTAAATAAATCCTAAGTAAACTTATGCAAAGTGTAATTAATAATTAATTACACCAAAAATCTCCACAGATTTTAGGGACTTAAACAAAGCATGTCCAAAAGACAATTTCTCGTTTCCCAACATTAACATGATTGTATACATGACGATGAGACATGAAATGCTTTCCTTGATGGACAGTTTCTCAGGATACAACCAGATAATGATTACTAAAGAAGACCAACACAAAATGACCTTCACTTGTCCATGGAGGACTTACTGCTGGAATATGATGCCATTCAGCTTGAAGAATGCAGGAGCAACATACCAAAGAGCCATGACATTAATCTTCCATGACATGATCCATAAAACTGTTGAAGATTATGTCGATGACTTACTAGCCAAATCTAGAAAGAGGAAGGATCACATAGCAACTTTGAGTACTATTTTCGATAGGCTAGAGTAATACAAGGTCCAATTAAATCCAAAGAAATGCTTTTTTCACATACAATCAGGAAAGTTGCTAGGATACATAGTGTCAATGAGAGGTATTGAGGTAGACCCTACCAAGGTAAAAGCAATCCTTGTGATGGAGGCACCCAAAACATTGAAACAATTGAGAGGTCTCCAAGGTAGGCTTCAGTCCATCTGAAGGTTCATAGCACAACTGGTAGATAAACAAAATCTACACTCACCTACTTCAAAAGGGAGTAGCGTACAAGTGGGATAACAAGTGTGAAGAAGCCTTCAATAAGATCAAAGAATATCTGCTTACACCACCAGACTTAATGCCACCAATCCCAAGAAAGCCATTAATTCTCTATGTGTTAGCAACAACAGTAGCCCTTGGAGCTCTCCTAGCCTAGCATGATGAAAAGAGGACAAAAAGGTCCATATATTATATCAGCAAGAAAATGTTCGGTCATGAGTTAAACTACTCATTCATCAAAAAGGCTTGTCTAGCAATAGTATTTGCGTCCCAGAAATTCAGACACTACATGTTGGCGCACAAAGTCAAACTCATCACCAAAATTGATCCCCTTAGGTACTTAATATCAAAGGAAATGCTCACTGGAAGAATGGCCAAATGGGTCATGATACTATCAGAGTATGACATTGAATATGTGGAGCGAACAACAATTAAAGGCCAAGTCATCGCAGATCAGCTTGCAGAAGCACCAATCTATTCAGAGAATCCTCTCATCTCAGAGTTTCCAGATGAATCCATCTTCAATCTCAACATAGCCAACCACTGGAAACTTTACTTTGATGGCTCATACACGCAACATGGATTAGGAGCCGATGCCTTCTTTATCACCCCACAAGGGGACTGCATACCAAGGTCCTATAAATTGGCATTCCCCTGCACAAACAACATTGTAGAGTACGAGGCTTTAACCATAGGTCTCAGAATAGCAGTGCAGTGGCACATCATGGCTCGTAGAGTATACAGAGACTCCCAGCTAATAATAAACCAAGTGAATGGTGAGTACCAGACTAAGGATGATAAGCTCACTCCATACAAGAAATTGGTGGAGACTCTCAAGGAATCTTTTATCAAGATCACATTTGAGTAGATTCCTAGAGCAAAGAATAGAGCAGCAGACACCATGGCAATGATTGGATCCTTACTGGACATCCCTCACAATGTCCCAAAATATGAATTCTTGGTAGAGCAGCTTCTCGTTCCCGCATTTGAGGTACCACAATCAGAATTTATGTGTGAAATCATTGGTCCCGGTGATCCCTGGTACCATGACATTTATACCTACTTGTGAATAGGTGTCCTACCTACTAACTTACCATCAACCTTAAAATGAACCTTTGTCAAAAAGGCATCTTGATTCGTCATCCTAGGAGATACCCTTTACTGTAGGAGCATAGAAGGAACCTTATTACGCTATTTAAACATTGAGGAGGCATTGACTGCTTTAACTGAAGTACATAACGACATCTATGGTTCACACTCGAGTGGAATGACCCTAGCCAAGAAATTGCTGAGGATGGGGTATTATTGGCCTACAATGGAAAGAGAGGCACATGACTATGTAAAAAGGTTCCTACAACGTCAGCAGCATGGGGACATCATCCATGCTCTAGCTCAAGAACTCCATCCCATCATCACACCATTTCCCTTTTCACAGTGGGGACTCGATCTCATTGGAAAAATAACCCCCACTTCATCTAATGGACACAAGTTCATCATAACCACCACTGAGTACTTTACCAAGTGGGTGGAGGCCATACCCATGACATATATAATTGGGAAACAGATATTAAAGTTCATCCTGAACTATCTCATTTTCCGCTATGGTGTCCCACAAACCATTATTTCAGATAATGAGACACCATTGAAGAATCAGGATGTCCGCAACTTGTGTGAAAAATTAAAAATACAACATCGCTTCTCCACCCCATACTATCCCCAAGGCAATGGCCAAGTAGAAGCCACAAATAAAACCATTTTAAAAATCCTCAAGAAAATAGTCAATGACGCAGGTCGTGACTAGCATCTACAACTCAATCCTATCCTCTAGGCCTACCGAACCAGCATCCGCACACCCACCGGTGCCACCCCCTTTTCCCTGGTCTACAGATCAAAAGCAATACTCCCCATTGAGATCAAGCTCCCGTCACTAAGAATATCATTGCAAAATGTCATCACAGATGAAGAATACCGAGTATCAAGACTGAATGAGCTGGAGCTACTGGATGAGTGGCGTAGAGACACTTTAAATCATTTGCAAGTCTATCAGAATAGACTCGAGAGGAGCTATAACAAGAAAATCAGAAGCAGGACTTTCCACATTGGAGAACTAGTACTAAAGGAAAATCAAAAGAACGTCCCAAATCCAAACAGTAAAGGAAAATTTGAACCCAATTGGTTGGGACCATTTTTTTTATCACAGTAAGCTATAGGTCAGGGGCATATCAGTTATCAACACACAAATGGGAACCTCTGCAAGCGCCCATGAACAACTCTCATCTCAAAAAGTTTTATGCCTAATCATTCAAGGTATAGAACCAAAAAATCCAAAAAAATTAGAAAATGTCCTGAAAAGATAGTTACCCTGATGAAAACCTGGCAAAACAGGTGTCTTGGTGACAATAAAAAAAATCAAAAAAGCAAAAAAAAAATCCAAAAAAATTAGAAAAAGGATAAAAAAACAGAAGAGGAAAATCGTCCTCTGGTGAAAACCACTTCGGTGGTACTTTGGACAAGTACCTTGGTGAAAACCTAGCAACCAGGTGCCTTGTGTAAATAAAAACTTTCCATCCACCAGGATCTTTATGGCTTATTCTGCATCATCCATCCATTATGTTTCCATCTTCCCTCGCATTCCATATCTCCATCCATCATCCACCGCATCCGGGTATGTGTAGGATGATGATGGGCCAAAAAGTGACAATATGATGGGTATGTGGCTGATGACCTTTTTTTACCCAAAATTGATAAAATGAAAAGGGTTTTTAAAGGAGATTCTCAGCTTTCCACCAATATAAATTATGCTTTACTTTGAATTTAATAAGTAATTATTATTCATTTTCTATTCAAATTACGACTAAAGTCCTGATTGATACACTGATTGAAAAAAATCTATAGCTTTTAAATAGTATCACATTTTTTGAATCCAAAATATGCGCCACATTTTATGTTTTGCATACTATAGTATTAAAAAAATAAAAATTGAATTTCATGAAGTTTTGACCAAGTTAAGGTGGTCAGACATATGAGTTATTTATATTTTTTAAAAATTGTAATAAAAAATTTATAATTAATTATTTACTTGGAAAAAAATTACAAAAAAATATGCATCACATCGGGACATGAGTCCTCTACTTATATATAAAATATTATAAAAATATATTATCATTTTGGGTGAAGCCACAATAGTGGTTTACAATTTGATGGAGGAAGGAAAACTAAGAAAAAATGACCCCATGGAAAAGAAGTGATTTTGGGGGTTCATACGAACCTAGATGTTCGACCGAACCAAAAAGGGGTTTGACCAAACATGGGTTCGAGCGAACCCCTTAAAATTTTTCCCGCCAAAAACAAAAAAAATGCATATGAAAGGGGTTCGAGCGAACCCCTAGGGGTTCGTACGAACCCCCCTAAATCCTCATCCCCTCCCTGAGACATACAAAAAACTTAAATTTTGGCACTTCGGAGCACGAGTTGAGGATGAAAATGGAGGAATCCTCACAAACCCAACTGGAATCAAGTAGTCCTTGGAACGAGCTATCCAACGAATATAATTTTAATATGTTTTGGTTTTATTATGTATTTGTTTTTTTAGTTTTACTAAACATAGGTTATTCATCGAAAACGAAGGTCTTTGTTCTACACATGTGGAAAAATAGCAGATTATCAATTTTTTTTTTTGAAAAATATGAGTGCACCAGATATTAAGTCCTTGATCTAACAAAAAAAGAAAGAATTTGATATATACAAAAAGTTATGCATTATACGGTCGCGCTATGTCTGAATTGTAATTGGTTTGACTTCAAAACTTGATTAAAGGAAAAATGTTGAATAAAAATTGTCTAACTAAGTGGAAGCACTAGATATCGAGTTACGAATCTAAATTCGAAAGAATTTGAATTTTATCCTTCATGGAAAAAGTTGTGTTATACAAGCAGGGCCACTTTTAAAAATGTTGTTTTATGAAAACCAGCTTTTCCGAAATGGAAAAAGAAGTGCAATCTAATTCCAAAAAATTTAAAAAAAATATTTTTAGAATCTAAAGACAAAATGTGACGAAACTCTAGTTTGCATCATCTTCAAATCCTTCACTTTAGCTGCTATAGGTGCCCTCGAATGTGAAGATTTAGTTAAAAATAATAATTTCAGTGTCCAGTTTGTTCAAAAATTGTAAACCACTATTGTGGGATCACTCTTTTAGTGTGGTTAGGGTGGTCAGACAGACACCTACTTCTTATTTTTTCCCTGAAATTTAAGTACTACTGTATTGGAATTTCAAATTTTCACCAACTAGATTTTTTTTTCTTTAAACAAACCTAGTAGTTTAGAAACTACATTCAATTTGCTATAGATTCCATTCTTACATATTTTTGAAATAATATAGATAAGTTATTCAAATTTTTACGTCATGTTGCCTAACTCTAATTTTTTATTTTTTGCCACTTAAGGGCCTGTTTCCATGATGATCCCGCATACCCATCCGCATCATAGCTTGGTCCCGTGGTTCATATCATGATCCCTCCTAGTACTACTCGCCCATTCCTAAGGTTTTCATTTTATCGGTAGTCTATTGCATCATGTCAGCATGTTCTCATCAGATCGGATTTGTGTATATTCTTGAAGTCCTAAAATCTCAGAAAATCCAAAAACATTAGAAAATCCAAAAAATCCAAAAAACATCAAAAAACCACAAAATCCAAAAACATTCAAAACATATCAAAATCCCAAAAGAGGTCAAAAAGTTAAAAAAAAGGTTGTCTTGTCGAACTATGGGTCTCTGAGCCTTGAACATAGGCAAGGTTGTTTTTTGATCATCCCTCAAGACACTCAGGTCAGTCCATTAGGAGTTCGTCATAATAAACTAACATTTCATCATGTATATCTTCATCTATAAATTGGTCAAGTCATCAGTTGAACTATGTGGTCTCTGAGTGTATAACATAGGCAAGGCTAATCTGTTGATCAGCCCCTGAGGCCCCTAGGATAGGTCCTTAGGTTAGTCTCTTGGTCAAAACCTCAGAAAAAGCCAAAACATTGGAAAATCAAAAATCAAAATATTGTGAAACTCCAAAAACATCAAAATATTTGAAAAAAATCCATCCGTCTCATCTCGCTTTCACCCTCAATAACATCACTCATAATAAACAATCGTCATCCTCAACCTTTAGTGAAACAATTAGAAACAAGTCTAGTAGGTGAAAAAGTGAAAACTAAAAACATCAAGTCTTAGGTTTAAGTCAGTACGTAAACAAGTTGGTCAGCTCTTTGTGTTGATAGCCTATCATCCAATCAATTAGAGCAAATGATGATCAGGAAAGAGTGTCACAAGGCACAATTAGAATCCCTATTCAAGTAGGGCTGACTATCACGGAAACCACTTGTTAGATCCTGGATCTCGACTTTCCTTATAACATTCTCCTAGGACGTCCATGGATCCATGCAATGCAAGCGATAGCATCAACTTTCCATCAATGTGTCAAATTCACATATGAAGGACAAGAGGTCACCATCCATGGAGATCTTGAACCATTCTCCTACTGCAAGAACCTTGAGGAAAAATACTAAAAAATACCTCAAGTACCTAAAAATGATGAAGGCCCATCAACACTGTACATTGATCCAGCCATTCTCACTTCCACTTCTGCGATAGAGACACCCAAAACTCCTGTCATTCCCACCATCTCTGATATCGAAGTCATCATCCATGATAATGGTTGTGGAAACTCCATGATTCCCAAAAAATATTTTGTGGTAGGAGAGTTACCACAATCTCCCAAATCATGAGGACGTCCACAATCAAATGAAGCCTCCACATCTCAAACATCCCCTGAAGAATATCCCACCTTCATAAGTTGGGGAGATCTCAGCTGAGAAGTCATAGAGGAGGACCCATCTCATCTCCTATACCAAGATAATAGACCAGCAACTAATTTGCTAATGGATGACAAAAGCAAAGGTTTGCAAATGATGCTCGCAATGGGTTATGACAAAAACTAGAGACTTGAGAAAAATGACAACGGGCTTATAATACCTATCATTCCGGAGATGCGAATGAGAAATCTTGGCCTTGGATGTACCCCTCTGAGTATAACCATATGTGGCCGAAGTCCTCCGGTTAGAAAGGTCAATAATCCTCCTTAGCAATCTGTAGCCGAACTTCGCTTACCTGTATCTACAGGTCGAGTCATAGACAACTTCACATTTGACATAACTAACGTCTATAGTAGTAGTGATGATGAGGATCCCATAACCAACCTACCTAGGCTCTTCGAGGATACCACCCTTCTCATGATTAACAACTTATCCTTTGAGTCAGACCATCAAAATCATGAAATCCGCCTAGTTTACCCCCTACTCATCAATTATGACCAACGAGGACCACCAATTCTTGACACTTTCAAAAAAGCTGAGGCGCTCTTAGAATTCATGGGACTACAGGATAATATTCCATGTGGAGATCACAAAGTAGGATTCATGATTGAGCTAAATACACATGCATACTATGGCAAAACGATTGAATCCCTCAGTTGCAAAATCAAAAAACTGAGAATAATCTCTAGGTCCTTGAGTGAAAACCACACTGTGGCACTCTCCAACCTGAAAAAAGTAAAAAGAAAGGACACATCCAATGGTGAAAACCTCTTCGAGGGACCTGAGGATGGGGGATTCAATCTTCCTTTCTAAGCTTTTCATCAGGAAAAAACAACGGTCCTCGTAGAAAAATGCAATCCAGTTAATCTAGGAACAAAGGAGACCTTGCACATCACATTCTATACAAAGTCATTACTGTCAGAAGAACAAGAACTCCTAACAACTTTCTTGAGAGAGAGATAGGTAAACTTTGCATGGAGCTACGCAGACATGCCAAGGCTTGATCCAAAAATTGTAGTTCATCACTTAGCAGTATACTCTGAAGCAAAGACCGTTAGATAAAAGCTCAGGAAAATGCACCCTCAGATCGCCCTGCTAGTCAAAATAGAACTACAGAAACTATTGGATGCAGGATTCATTCGACCAATAGACTATCCAAAATGGGTGTCGAACCTAGTTCCCATCTCAAAACCCGATGGGGGCATCAGAATCTGCACAGATTTTAGGGACTTAAACAAAGCATGTCCAAAAGATAATTTCTCGTTGCCCAACATTAACATGATTGTAGACATGATGACGAGACATGAAATGCTTTCCTTGATGGACAGTTTCTCAGGATACAACCAGCTAATGATTGCTAAAGAAGACCAACACAAAACGACCTTCACTTGTCCATGGGGGACTTACTGCTGGAATATGATGCCATTCGGCTTGAAGAATGCAGGAGCAACATACCAAAGAGCCATGCCATTAATCTTCCATGACATGATCCATAAAACTATGGAAGATTATGTCGATGACATACTAGCCAAATCCAGAAAGAGGAAGGATCACATAGCAACATTGAGTACTATTTTCGATAGGCTGGAGGAATACAAGGTCCAATTAAATCCAAAGAAGTGTGTTTTCCATGTACAATCAGGAAAGTTGCTAGGATACATAGTGTCAATGAGAGGTATTGAGGTAGACCCTACCAAGGTAAAAGCAATCCTTGAGATGGAGGAACCCAAAACATTGAAACAATTGAGAGGTCTCCAAGGTAGGCTTCAATCCATCTGAAGGTTCATAGCACAACTGGCAGATAAACAAAATCCATACTCTCACCTACTTCAAAAGGGAGTAGCATACAAGTGGGATAACAAGTGTGAAGAAGCCTTCAATAAGATCAAAGAATATCTACTTACACTACTAGTCTTAATGCCACCAATCCCAAGAAAGCCATTAATTCTCTGTGTTAGCAACAACAGTAGTCCTTGGAGCTCTCCTAGCCCAGCACGATGAAAACAGGATAAAAAGGGCCATATATTATATTAGCAGGACAATGGTCGGTCATGAGTTAAACTACTCATTCATCGAAAAGGCTTGTCTAGCAGTAGTATTTGCATCCCATAAATTTAGACACTACATGTTGGCGCACAAAGTCAAACTCATCACCAAAATTGATCCCCTCAAGTACTTACTATCAAAGGAAATGCTCACTAGAAGAATGGCCAAATGGGTCATGATACTATCAGAGTATGACATTGAATATGTGGAGCGAAAAGCAATTAAAGGCCAAGTCATCACAGATCAACTTGCAGAAGCACCAATCTATTCAGAGAATCCTCTCATCTCAGAGTTTCCAGATGAATCCATCTTCAATCTCAACATAGCCAACCACTGGAAACTTTACTTTGATGGCTCATACACGCAGCATGGATTAGGAGCCGATGTCTTCTTTATCACCCCACAAGGGGACTGCATACCAAGGTCCTATAAATTGGCGTTCCCCTGCACCAACAACATTGTAGAGTATGAGGCTTTAACCATAGGTCTCAGAATAGTAGTGCAGTGGCACATCATGGCCCTTAGAGTATACGGAGACTCCCAATTAATAATAAACCAAGTGAACGGTGAGTATTAGACTAAGGATGATAAGCTCACTCCATACAAGAAATTGGTGGAGACTCTCAAGGAATCCTTTATCGAGATCACATTTGAGCAGATTCCCAGAGAAAACAATAGAGCAGCAAACACCATGGCAATGATTGGATCCTTACTGGACATCCCTCACAATGTCCCAAAATATGAATTCTTGGTAGAGCAGCTTCTCGTTCCCGCATTCGATGTACCACAATCAGAAATTGTGTGTGAAATCATTAGTCTCGGTGATCCTTGGTTCCATGACATTTATACTACCTGTGAATAGGTGTCCTACATGCTGACTTAACATCAACCTTAAAATGAACCTTTGTCAAAAAGGCATCTTGATTCGTCATCCTAGGAGATACCCTTTACCATAGGAGCATAGAAGGAACCTTATTACGCTATTTAAACATTGAGGAGGCATTGACTTCTTTAACTGAAGTACATAACGACATCTGTAGTTCACACTCAAGTGGAATGACCCTAGCCAAGAAATTGTTGAGGATGGGTTATTATTGGCCTACAATGGAAAGAGAGGCACATGACTATGTCAAAAGGTGCCTACAATGTCAACATGGGGACATCATGCATGCTCCAGCTCAAGAACTTCATCCCATCATCACACCATGGCCCTTTTCGTAGTGGGGACTCGATCTAATTGGAAAAATCATCCCCACTTCATCTAATGGCCACAAGTTCATCATAACCGCCACTGAGTACTTTACCAAGTGGGTGGAAGCCCTACCCATGACATATATAATTGGGAAGCAGATATTAAAGTTCATCCTGAACTATCTCATTTGCCGCTATGGTGTCCCACAAGCCATTATTTCATATAATGAGACACCATTTAATAATCAAGATGTCTGCGACTTGTGTGAATTAAAAATACATCGTTTCTCCACCCCATACTATCCCCAAGGAAATGGCCAAGCAGAAGCCACAAATAAAACCATTTTAAAAATCCTCAAGAAAAGAGTCAATGACGTAGGTCATGACTAGCATCTACAGCTCAATCCCATCCCCTCGGCCTACTAAATCAGCATCCGCACACCCACCGGTGCCACCCTCTTTTCCCTGGTCTACAGATCAAAAGCAATACTCCCCATTGAGATTGAGCTCCTGTCACTAAGAATATCATTGCAAAACGTCATCACGGATGAAGAATACCGAGTATCAAGACTGAATGAGCTGGAGCTACTGGATGAGTGGCGTATAGACACTTTAAATCATTTGCAAGTCTATCAGAATAGACTCGAGAGGAGCTATAACAAGAAAATCAGAAGCAGGACTTTCCAAGTTGGAGAACTAGTACTAAAGGAAAATTAGAAGAACATCCCAAATCCAAATAGTAAAGGAAAACTTGAACCCAATTGGTTGGGACCATTTGTTATCACAGTAAGCTATAGCTCAGGGGCATATCAGTTATCAACACCCGAAGGGGAACCTCTGCAAGAGCCCATGAATAACTCTCATCTCAAAAAGTTTTATGCCTAATCTTTCAACGTATAGAACCAAAAAGTCCAAAAAAATTAGAAAATGTCCTGAAAAAATAGTTACCCTGATGAAAACTTGGCAAATAGGCGTCTTGGTGACAATAAAAAAAATCAAAAAAGCTAAAAAAAATTAAAAAAAATCAGAAAAAGGATCAAAAATAGTAAAGAGAAAAATCGTCCTCTGGTGAAAACCACTTCGGTGGCACTTTGGGCAAGTACCTTGGTGAAAACCTGGAAAATAGGTGCCTTGTGTAAATAAAAACTTTCCATCCACCAGGATCTTTACGGCCTATTTTGCATCATCCATCCATTACATTTCCATCTTTTATCACATTCCATATCTCCATCCATCATCCACCTGCATCCGGGTATGTGTAGGATCATGATGAGCCAAAAAGTGGGAATATGATGGGTATGTGGCTGATGACTTTTTTTTACCCAAAATTGATAAAATGAAAAGGGTTTTTAAAGGAGATTCTCAGCTTTCCACCAATATAAATTATGCTTTACTTTGAATTTAATAAGTAATTATTATTCATTTTCTATTCAAATTACGACTAAAGTCCCGATTGATAGACTAATTGAAAAAATCTATAGCTTTCAAACAGTATCACATTTTTTGAATCCAAAACATGCATCACATTTTATGTTTTGCATAATATAGGATTAAAAAAAGAAAAAATGAATTTCATGAAGTTTTGACCAAGTTAAGGTGGTCAGACATATGAGTTATTTATATTTTTTAAAGTTGTAATAAAAATCATAATTAATTATTTACTTGGAAAAAAATTACAAAAAATATGCATCACATCTGACACGAGTCCTCTACTTATATATAAAATATTGTAAAAATATATTATCATTTTGGGTGAAGCCACAATAGTGGTTTACAATTTGATGGAGGAAGGAAAACTAAGAAAAAATGACCCCATGGAAAAAAAAGTGATTTTGGGGGTTCACGAACCTAGAAGTTCGACCGAACCAAAAAGGGGTTCGACCGAACCTGGGTTCGAGCGAACCCCTTAAATTTTTTCCGCCAAAAAACAAAAAAAATGCATATGAAAGGGGTTCGAGAGAACCCCCTTGAAGAGGTTCGCTCGAACTAGGGTTCGAGCGAACCCTGGTTCTAATGAACCCCTAGTGGTTCGTACGAACCCCCCTAAATCCTCATCCCCTCCCTGAGACACACAAAAAACTTAAATTTTTGCACTTCGGAGCTTGAGTTGAGGATGAAAATGGAGGAATCCTGACAAACCCAACTGGAATCAAGTAGTCCTCAGAACGAGCTATCCAACGAATATAATTTTAATATGTTTTGGTTTTATTATGTATAATTTGTTTTTTTAGTTTTATTAAACATAGGTTTTTCATCGAAAATGAAGGTCTTTATTTTACACATGCGGAAAAATAGCAGATTATCAATTTTTTTTTTGAAAAATATGAGTGCACCAGATATTGAAGTCCTTGAGCTAACAAAAAAAAAAGAATTTTGATATATACAAAAAAAGTTATGTGTTATACGGTCACGCTATGTCTGAATTGTAATTGGTTTGACTTCAAAACTTGATTAAAGAAAAATATTGAATAAAAATTGCCTAACGAAGTGGAAGCACTAGATATCGTAGGTTAATCTAAATTCAAAAGAATTTGAATTTTATCCTTCATAGAAAAAAAAGTTGTGTTATAATGGCAGTGTCACTTTATAAAAAATGTTGTTTTATGAAAAACCAGTTTAAGTGGAGATGGAAAAAGAAGTGTAATCTAATTCCAAAAATTTTGAATTCTTTTTTTAGAATCTACAGACAAAATGTGACGAGACTCTAGTTTGCATCATCTTCAAATCCTTCACGGTTTAGCTGCTATAGGTGCCCGAATGTGAAGATTTAGTTAAAAATAATAATTTCAATGTCCAATTTGGCCAAAAATTGTAAACCACTATTGTGGGATCACCTTTTAGTGTGGTTAGGGTGGTCAGACAAACACCTACTTCTTTATTTTTTCCCTAAAATTTAAGTACTCACTGTATTGAAATTTCAAATTTTCACCAGCCTAGATTTTTTTTTCTTTAAACAAACCTAGTAGTTTAGAAACTACATTCAATTTGCTATAGATTCTATTCTTACATATTTTTGAAATAATATAGATAAGTTATTCAAATTTTTACGTCAAGTTGCCTAACTCTATTTTTTTTTTTTTGTCACTTAAGGGGCTATTTTTTCCATGATGATCCTGCACATACCCATCCGCATCATAGCTTGGTCCTGTGTTCATATCATGATACCTCCTAGTACTACTCGGCCCATTCCCAAGGTTAGTTTTTCCTGCCTTTATCAGAGTAGTCTATTGCATCATGCTGGGGGCATGTTCTCATCAAATCGGATTTGTGTATATTCTTGAAGTCCTAAAATCTCATAAAATCCAAAAACATCAGAAAATCCAAAAAGTCCAAAAAACATCAAAAAATCACAAAATCCAAAAACATTCAAAACATATCAAAATCCCAAAATAGGTCAAAAAGTAAAAAAAAAAGTCGTCTTGTCGAACTATGGGTCTTTGAGCCTTGAACTTAGGCAAGTTTGATTTTTGATCATCCCTCAAGACACTTAGGTCAGTCCTTTAGGAGTTCGTCATAATAAACTAACATTTCATCATGTATATCTTCATCTATAAATTGATCAAGTCATCAGTTGAACTACGTGGTCTCTGCATGTATAACGTAGGCAAGGCTAATTTGTTGATTAGCCCTTGAGGCCCTAGGATAGGTCCTTAGGTTAGTATCTTGGTCAAAACCTCATAAAAAGCCAAAACATTGGAAAATAAAAAATCAAAACATTTGGAAAATCTCAAAAAATACCAAAAATAGCCTCAAAACATTGCAAAACTCCAAAAACATCCAAATATTTGAAAAAAATCCATCCGTCTCATCTCGCTTTCACCTGCAATAACATCACTCATAATAAACAATCCTCATCCTCAACCTTTGGTGAAACAATTAGAAACAAGTCTAGCAGGTGAAAAAGTGAAAACTAAAAACGTTAAGTCTTAGGTTTAAGTCAGTACGTAAACAAGTTGGTCAACTCTTTGTGTCGATAGCCTATCATCGAATCAATCCCATTTCAAACATCTGATAACATCATGTCCTAGGATGTATCCTTCCTACAATGGGCATTATTTATCAGAAAGAACACTTTGGATAAATGAAATGACATGCTGCCATCCACTAACATGTCTTAGGATGTATCCTTCCTACAATGGGAATTATCTTTTGGCAATAGTTTCGGTTCTTATCCTTAAAAACACACTTCCTTTTGGTTAGTGGTATTGAAGAACATTAGCTTGTTTGTTTACTTTATCTTTTTCTTTTGACTTATCTCTTTGCGCTCATTCCAATAACCTCTCGATGATGTCCAAGCAAATGGATTTAGAGAGATAGGAATGGGGAAACAATCATTATCTTTTGTCTATTGTTCTTGTTGGATGTTATTGTAATATAACTTGGTGAATACTTGTTTTGTTAGATATGTATGGAGGGTGCTTTGGGCAGATTTTTGACTATTGCATTGAGGTTATGCTTTTCCGTGTTTTGGTTTGATATGTTTGAAACTTCTAAAGTGCATCCTAGCAAGGTTTCTGTATGTCAGGTGTGAACAAGAATACTCCTATCTATTTGTCGAGTCAAAGTCCATCACACTAAGTGCAATGCCATCTTGGTTCTTTATACCTTGATGCATCGTGCTTATGCATGTTATCAAACATAAGGTAAGTGACCCTTTTAAAATCCCAATTCTTGATAAGAAATCGCCCATTTCTCATCATCATCTCTCATAAAGTTGGCTTGTTGGATCCTCTTGTCATCATCTCATTTCTCATTTCTTCTTTTCCACACTAACATCATGCCAGAATAGTTAATCATCATCACTAATGCATCCATCCTACATCCACAAACCATCAACATTCTGCACATCATCTCACATGTATGTTCATCATCATAATACAGATCTGTTAGTCTAAGCTTCTCATAAAATCATACATTTGCATAAAACATCCATTGCATAATCATATAGGAATTATCGCATCATCCATCTCACATGCAATGCATTATCATTTAAGTTGTTTAGGATAATATAGATTGGTTATTCTAAGCATCTTGAAAACATCTCATTTGCATCATCATCATAACCATCCATTTTGAACCTCTTTATCATGAGATCGACCCTCAAATCAAATCTTTTCGCTCGATCTCTCGAGGGGGCAATGTACTAGTGTAATTTCCACTGGGGCATCTGAAAAAAATTAGAATTTTTTTTGAATTTTGATTGCGGTAAGTTTATTCTTTGAACCAATGCAACAAGTACATTGCTTCAAAGAGGGGCAAAATTTAGACATGCAAAATTAGCATCATGCATTTAACTAATTCAAAATCATCCATTCATCAAATAAAGCAAGTCTATCTCTAAACTCATCTATTTAAATTAAATAAAACAACTTTATTTAATTTGATCCTAACATCACCCTCCTTGATGAAATAAATCAAATCTTTATTTAATTAAATCTAAAATCATTTTCCATCTCCTTTCTTGATTTAGTTTAATCCATAAATCTAAAGCAAAAAGGTCAAATCACCTAATCCTCTTTTAAATTAACTAAATCAGGATTAAATCTAATCTAATGCATGTCACATTCTCTAGATTTTCCCACTTGCACAAATAAATCAATTAATTCATTTATTAAATCCTCATTTTCCCTCAACAAGGCATCTTTGGAGAATATTCCCTCAAATTTGAATTCAAAACAAGTTGACTTGTCCTTTCCAACATGGCATTAACTCCCCTCTTACATGACCCCCATTTGGCATTTAAGTCTCTTTTTCTCCCTCCAACAAGCCAAATTTGAAATTTGAAAAGGCCAACTAATCTCATTTATTGGCACATTGACCAAAACTTGCACATCCTCCATCCACTCACATGGTGACAAGTGGCTCCTTCCTATTGGTTGAATCTTTGTCCCACATTCACCCATTTTTCTTCTTCTCTCATCAAGATCTTCTATAAATGGAGAGGCCATGCTTCATTCTTAGCATCCACATTCTTCATGCAAAGTTACTCTCTTCATATTGAGAGCTGATTTTGTCCACTCCATCTTCGAGGTACTTTATCATCAAGCTTGTCAAGGGTTGGGAAAGGGTCACTTTTCACAACAAAGTGACACCAATCCACTATGGGATAGGTATACATTTGTGCTTCTTTGATACTTTCAATTAGTGCATTTGATCATTTTGTTTATGAAGTATTATGGATTATTTCATAGGAGCATTTAGTGAGTTTGCATGAACTAACCTTTGTCATGGAGTTTAGATTATGTGCAGATTTTATTGGTGCTCACACTTTCACACTTTTCTATACTTTTATTAAGCATATAAGTCTAATGAACCTATTTTTCCCTTAAATCAATATTGTAAAATGTATTTAATTTCATTCTCACATTAATCTAGAAGGCCTGTAAATTAAACCTGGTCTTAATCTAGTGTTGTAATGTGTTTTACACTTTCACATTGGATGTTGTGCCTTTCTAGGCTATGCAGACCTCATTTTAATGTTGTAAAGTATATTTAATCACATTTTCACATTGAAATTTGTCCCTATCCCTAATTACCCTTTACATCACCATTAATAGGCCCCTATGACCCCATATTATGCATCCCAAGGCTTAATTTGATCAAATACCTAACTAAATCATCATATAAACCCGATTTCTTCACTCCTCGACATCCCAGCTGGCAAAAGAGCCCTTGTGGGACCCATTCGCCACTTTGGGTGAATGAGTCCCATCCAGGTGGGACTAAGTCACCCAACTTGGCAACTTAGTCCCATTTGGGCCATTTTCGAGGTTTGAGTGGGAAAAATTGGGTTTTAAGTTTAATTTTCCTCCATGTCAACCTTGGGGATCAAATTAACGGGGATTTTAGGTGGATTGCCTATATAAACAAGCTTCTAAACCCTAATTAATTCATCATCATAAGGCATTCATCATTCATTATATCTCTCAAGTCAAGAAAGCTAGGATTTTAGCATTTTAAGTCACCAAGATAGCTTTCTAAGGCATTCAAGGGAAGATTCTTCGTGCATTGTTGCAGAAATTCAAGATCCATCATCGTGGAAAGTTTCTAATTTCATTATTTCATGTTCATGCTTCATCTTATTTCTTCATTTGGTAAATAATTACCTAAAAGTTGTTTGACCAAGGAAAACTCCTATTCCCTAACATCCAACATTTCTCTCTTTCTTTGTGTGTTTGCAGATCTAGGTACCTTGAAGGCTTGGAGATAATTGAAGAATAGGTTGAAAACTTTTTGAAGACATCTCCTTGTTGGGTAGGTCAAAATATCCACAAAAAGTAACTTACAGTGCCAAAAATTAGGGTTTCGGATCCAGACACCTGGAGGAATAGAAAGATTCCACTTTTGAGGTTTTAGAAAAAGTCAAAGTGGACTCATATTCCATTAGTAGTGTATGAGTTCTACTGTACATTTTTTTTAAAGGTTTCTAAAGATTTGGATACCTATTTTTCCAAAACAGGCTTTAGTGCAGTTTTTCAAATCTAGGACTAAGTCACCCAGATTGGCGTATGAATCCTAGTTGGTCAAAAAATTAGATTTTCCAAAATTTCAGAGATATCTACAGTCTCCACTCTGGCCTTTACCAGTTTCTAGGTGCACTCTTTCTATTTGGCTTCTCTATCTTGTTTTATATTGCATTTAATCTATCCTTTTGCATATCATAGTGTGTTTTCAAACACTTTGTATTTTCTTAGTTTTGCATCAATAGTTTATCTTCTTTATCACTTTCCTACCTTAAGAACAATCTTCTTTGATAGATTTCAATCACTATTGCATTGGAGTCTCATGGAATTGTTCTTGAGTGTGAACTTTGCGAAATTGGATTCCTCTTCCTTCATTCCCCTTTTATGTGTGGATAAGGGAAGTTGTGACTCCATTTCCATAGTCCACATCAAGCTTTAGCTGCAACTTCTTGTCTCTTTTACATTTACAACTATAAATCATGCACATGTATTTTGTTATAGTTTCAACATTGTTTTCTTTCCCAACTGGTACAATGAATGGGTACTTTGACAACCAACCAAGTTGAAAATTCCTTGTCATTTCCCACTCGTGACCCACTTTTGATTTTCCTTTTCTTTTCTTACTACCAACATCATCTTGATCCAAGTCAATTATCTCATTCTAGCTAACCAGGGTATCCCTTGGAATATCTTCCATGATATTGCCATCCTCATTTGATACATTTAACTTAATGACAATCTCACCTTGACCTTCTAGTGGTGGTGAGGTATTGTGAATGCCTTCTTAATTAATATTTGGTGGAAGAGTTGATGATGTACCTCCATCTTGATCTAATGGATTAGAAGAATTAGCAATTACAAAGTAAGACTATATGGTAGCTCTACATTTTGGGCGTTTTGATGGCCTCCTAGTCCCTTCACCACCCTGAGGATTCTTACCCTTGCTGCTCGACATATTGATCTCACTTCGAATAAAAACTAGAAAAAATGTCTTCTTGTTTAAGAAGGACAAAGAATATAGATCACATTCCCTACTCAATATCATCTTTAAGATTGAAGCAAGAATGGAAAAGAGATAAATAAATATTATAACACTATGAAGAAATGATCACTCACCTTTAAGTTTACATTTTCCCTGGCATTCAAATTGAGAATTGAACAAAATGTGTAAGAATAAATGGCAGTTTCAATTGTATTTATATCAATCCATATTTGGTGAATTTCGCGGGATTTTTAAAAGGTATATTAAAAATTTGGTGAATTCTACATGCTTATACAACGATACGTTGTAATTTTCAAGGTGATTATGGCCCTACGATTAGCATGGAGGTGTCACAACAATTGGTGAAATGTGTCCTCAAATGTAATTATTTTTTAATGTTATTGGTGAAATAGGTCCTCATAAGAAAGTATTTATAAATTTTAATTGGCGAAATGGGTCCTGATACAATGTTGTTTTAATAGTATTGGCGAATATGTAGGTGTTTTATTACATGCTTCCAGGATTCTAGGAAAAAATATTTATTGGTCCATTTGAAATGCGTAGTTTGTTATGGCGAAATTGTTGCTTAAAACATCGTTGGTGAATGGACTTGTATTAGACCAATAATTTATAAAATCCAAGCGATTTGGACACCCTATTGGGTGTGATTAATTCGCCAATTTTGACTTGGCCAATTTCTAAAATTTGCCAATCGGAGAAGATTTGCCACTAAAGTTTTCCTTTATATCAAGTTATAAGATTAGATTTTATTGGATGCATGGTCATCATGGATACAAATCAGTATATAAAAATATTTAAGAAATTTTGGAATCATATTATAAATTTTATCAAAATAAGCACATCAATATGTCAAAATATAAGTCAAATCATATCAATTGGTTTCGATAGTTACATAAAATATCTTCCCATATACTAAAATAAGTACATTTTTTTTTTGAAAAAATATAAATCAAACTATATCAATTGGTCCAAATATTTCATTAGTTACAAGTAGTATTTTCTCATGACTTTCTTTAGCTAGTCATCACTTACATTGACTAGATGCATGTGGAACATTCTAAAGAGCCATTTTGTTAGTAAGTATTAGGTGAATATAATAATATATTATTATAAGGTTTGTAATCAATAAAATGTATAGCTTTATATTTTTTTAACTTACCTCAAATATGTTCCCTACAAGATAAATAGCTTCATTGGTAACATTGTACATGTTGGGTCTTTAAATTTATTCTTGCATTGCTGGAGGAATCAATCCACTTTAGGGCCAATGAAATATCATCTTCAAGGAGTATTAACCAACTCATCAATAAAATGTGAGTAATTGAAGAGAAATTGTTGAGATACAACATTCTCTTCTTCACTTTGAGCTCAACTAGATCTAGGATAGTTTTCCTAGAGGTGTACCTAAGAAGATTGATTATGGTTTAAGATAAATGAACTGAAAAATTCTACAATAGCATCCAATGTATGATTGGCCCCAAAGGTTGCCACTAGATGAAAGAATAACCTACCAAACATAAAATCCCTTTTAAGTTGATATGAGTACCATTTTACAAATGCATTATGAATGTATAAAAAATGTGATTCTTTAGGATAAGAACCTTTATTTCTCACTATATATTTTCCTTGGATAAATTATTGAATCATGAGGTGCATAAAGACTACTAACATACTCCTAAACTAATATTGAAAGATGTTTGTCAATTTGATAGTATGGTTGATCATAAGATTTTAGGACTTGTGCTTAATCTAATGGGTTAGTGTCATAGTTTACCAAGATAAAAAAATATTTGAAATTATAGTAATATAATATGGATCATGTGTATACACACATGTAATGTCCCAAGCCAAATATTAATGGTAATATTATTTAAATTATTTGCAACTATATTTTAAAAGATATGCTATAATACCACTATAAATTCCCATGCGAAATGTTAATAAAAATAATCCTGAAAACCATAAAATAGGTGAATGTTTACTCAATAACCTTCTTATCCCAATGTTGAACTACAAATTTAATTATATTTTCATAATCTAAAGAACCCTAAATCTATGAGTAGGGTTCACCATTAAAGACTAATATAAATTTAAATATTTACTTGGTCTTTCCAAACTTTATATTTCTCAAGATTTAAAAATTCATACCAATAACCTATAATTTTTTTCTTATATTTATTTGATTTGGTAAAACCTAGTGACAAACCTAAATCATAAAACACAATTTATGAATTAACATGAATTACCCAAGTTACAAATTATTTCTTACATTGACAAGATTGTGATGTATAAAAAATATATTTAAGACGATAACAACAACATTTGGAAATATAATATTGTACACCACTAATGGAAATAATGATTGCACGACCACAACTACACGTTGGAATACAATACAAAAACCCTTGAAAAATATGATGTGAAAATTTTTCTTAGTAAGATCCACCTAAAAGATAAATTATGACCTTTGGGTGAGATCAATCATTAGGTGCATGAGAGATTTAAGGTTTTACTCTTTGACCTCAAATATATTTGTATGTTGTCCTTGAATCTAGGTGTTTGAACATAAGTTCTCTTTAGTAATATTTTTTAACTATATTCCATAATAATCCATTATTCTTATAACAAAATCCTTAATGTCACTAGAAGGAATGAAAAAAATATAATAAATGCCAAGGTTGGTGGCACATATCATTTTCTCTTAAATTATGCTTGAAATTATATAATGTGTGCTTGGATGTACTTGGGAGACATGGGAGAAAATTTTCCATGACATGTAATCATCCTCTACAATAATGGTAAGAGGTCCCATAGTGTTTGAAACCCTAATGACCATATTAATTATGGTATCCCAAGTCCTCTCCCTTGTTTGCAACAATAGAGGAACACATAGATCCATGTCCCCATTATTAAATAATTACTTTATACTTGATAAATATTTTGGAGGTGTGTCATCCAATTGAGTATTATGGTCATTTGGTTGTGTAGGGAGGCAAATAATATGATCAGTAAAAAAGGTGGGAATATTACAGTTCATGTGTTGAGGTTCTTATATGAAGCTTATAATAAGTTAGGGATTGAGGTTTAGAAGGGTGTCATGCTAGTGAGAGGAAGTTTGACTCTCCAACAAAATCTTGTGAGGGAGTGGGGTTTAGTAGAGAGGTATGATGGTATATAACACTATAAAGTCCCAATGAGATAAGGAATGAAAGTGGGAAATGAATAGGAGGTATAATCATATGGGGAAATTTGATTCCCCAATATAAATAGATGAAAATGCATGCCCAGATGGGAGACTTGAAAACTCTAATGAATTACACAAACTTAAAAAATTGGACATGAACCCATACTTAGAAACTTTGAGGACCTTAGGCTAATGCATGGGTGAGGGTGGTGAAGAAACCTACACAAAATTGGGCCAAGGGAGATGTGGGAAATAGGAAATAGGAAATTTGGTTGATAACTCAAGTTATTACAAAAGGGGGACATGAAATGTCTACCCTACTCATATTTTCTTATCCTCAAGCATGAAAATTTTAAGTTCCATATTCATTTCTTCTTCCCAAACTACATCCTCTATGTGTGGGTTTTTCCAATGAGTTAACTAATTTGTGATGGCTCCACATCCTAAATTTTCCACCCTTGTGTTAGTGATGGTATCAATTACCCTTATTAGAAACACTCCATAATTTGTGAAAACTAAATGAATACAAGATGGGACATCATAAACACCCATTTCCATTCATGAAAAAATTGCAAGATATAGATGCTAGGGCCTATATTGAAATATTCTCCCAAGTGTAACCATTTAATCCATGTAGATTTATGCTTTCAAACATGTTTTTTCAATGTTTTTGCTACCCTTTGATCAACCTTTTTATCAATCCCATTGTTAGTAGTTGATAGATTGTCTTGGAGATGAATTTAGTACCTATCAAATGGGATAATTCCTACCATGTGAAACTATAAATTATGTTGTATATCACTAGTCATATTCTTAGGTAACTTGGGTAGCCCAATCACTCTTAGAAGGTTAGTTCTACTTCATGATGTGCATTGAATTAAATATAAATAATACATAAACATGCATATTTGTCTATCTCGTCAATAACAACATGAATATAATCTTTACCATGTTCTTTGGGTAGACTCATGACAAGGTCCTCAAATACATATTCCAAATCTTGATGTGGAATAAACCAAGGCTATAGAAAACTTACTAAAAAATCATGTTCTCCATTTATATAGTAGAATATGTTCCCCTTGTTGTGCTTGAGATCCTCATTCCTAAATATCATCCATGATAATATCTCTCTCACATAATTTCAAATATTGTAGGATCTATAATATCCCAACATGGTTGTATCATGTACCTTTTGCACACCACATTGTTTATGAATTCATATGACACAAGTGGTAACATGTGTATATCATTCAAAATCAATATTGCATGGAAATCTAGATGGAAGTATTTGACATTGAACCAAAACCAAGAGGGTGTGAGGCTTTATGCAAGACTTAAAAATGAAAAAAAAATGCAAAAGACTACATACATAGAGAAAAGGGTATGCTCAAGAATTTTTCACCACCATGAATAGAGTAAGACTTATGAGCACAAAGTTCGAAATTAGGATGAAACAGACATGAATAAAGAAGTTTCAACACAAAAACAAGGTATGCATAGACATGAAGTATCATAGAGAGATATTAAAAGAACTCATGTTAAAATCCAAATGAATCAAGATCAATGGAGAATTTCAAACTAAACACTTTTCCCTAAATCATGTCATGCACTAATTGAAACTCAATATATAAAATAAAGCATTAATTAACCATCAAATACATTCTTTGTAAATCTAAAATATCATAATGAAGTTTTCAAATGATTTGGATAGAGAAAATTATCATATTAATATAGAAGGGCAAGGACAAACCCTTGAAAAATAAAATCAAACCATTAATTTACACCGAAGGTGTATCCAATTTGAGAGAGATCAACCTAAAATTTGAAATCAACAGTTGACCTCTTTCCACAACACCTAGTGAACGATTGAAAACAAGTGCATCATCGATCTTATTAATTTTCCACTATTTTTTGGCTTCCTTAATGTTGTCACTTGCCCACCCATGCATAGCTTAAGTTCCCGCATTGTAGAAGTTAGCTACTGCAGGATAAGAAGACATGGGTTTCCAGAGCTTGTCACACTATTTCATTGTATGCAAAAAAATAGAAAATGCACAAAATGGGTACGTTGAAAAGGTTATAGAATCTTTCAAACAAATGCAATTGGCAAGTGTAATGCCAGAGTCCTCAACCATTTCCAACATCCTCTCTGCCTGTACCGAAATGGGAGCTTTGGAACAGGCTATGCACACCATTCATAGGATAAAAGATAGAGGGATTTCGTAAGATGTTGTATTCACAGCTGCCCTGGTAGACATGTATGCAATATTTAGATGCACAGAAAAGGCACACAAATTATTTGACTTAATGCCTCAAAGAAATGAGTTCTCATGGAATGCCTTGATTGCAGCATATTCACAAAATGGATTTGTGGAAAAGGCTTTAGAAACTTTCAGGCATATGCGGCTGACGGGCTTAAAGCCACACTCTACAACCTTTGCCAGCATCCTTGCATCCTATGTTGAATGGGAGCTTTGGAACAGGGTATGGAAATCCATCAAAGCATCTAAAGGATAGAGGAATTTGGTCAGATAAGGTTACAACTAGAGCGCTAAACATGTATGCAAAATGTGCAAGCATAGACAAGGCACGCGAACTGTTTGACAATGTGCCTCAAAAGAAATTTGGTCACATTGAATGCTATGATTGCAGGACATGAAAAAAATGGATTTGTTGACAAAGATTAAGAAACTTTCAAGAAAATCAAATCGGTAGTTGTCAAGCCAACATTCTCCCCGCCTGTCCCAAAATGGGAGTTTTGGAACACAATATAGATTTGATGGAAAGGGGAATTTTTTCAAATAATATAGTTGGAAATGCTTTGATAGACATGTATGGGAAATGTAAAGCATAGACGAGGCTTGTGAACTGTTTAAAAAAGTGCATTAAAGAAATGTGGTCTTGTTTGCAGGATATGCGCAAAATGGATTTTGCAAGGATGCTCTCATAATATTTGAATTAATGAAGCACTCTGGAACATATTGTAACAATATTAGCTTTTCTTGTGTTCTTTGTGTATGTAGCCATTCAGGTTTAGTGGATGAGGGTTTATATATTTTAATAAGACGAGTAACCCTTATTGCATTACACTTAAAATTGATCATTGTGTGTATGGTTGAGGTTCTTGTCTATGCTGAGTGCATCAAGAACACCCTAAATTTTATGATTCAAATGCCAATTAAATATGTGATGGTTGTGTGGATTTGTTTTCTTGGCCCTTGCAGATCACATATGGATATAAGTTTAAGAGTATTTACAATGATGTTACTTTTTTACTTGGATCCTAAAAAAATTATGACTTATCGTCTACTCTTAAAAATCTATGTAGATGTGGGAAGGTTATACATATCCTACAATCATTGCAGTCCATGAGATGGCATCTTTTTCAAAACTTCAGGTATTATGCTAAGCAGTTCACGTGCCTTGTTAATGCTTGCACTTTTTGCATGCATGTCTACTATGTCAGTTGTGACTATAATGTTTGACAAATTATCTCTCTCTACCTCTCCCCTCTTTGTATATCCCTCTCTTTCTCAAGTCCTCTCTCTTTGTTCTTTAAGTCTCACTCTATTTTTTCCTCTATCTCCTTACCCCCCCTCTCTCACACTCTTCCCTATCCGTATCTCTCCCTCTTTCTATCCGTATCTCTCCCTCTCTCTCTATTGCAACATAACATGAGCTTGTTGGTAATGGAACTTAATTATCTTCCTCATTTAGAGGTTTTGTTTTGGTCATGTTTGGATCCCTATAAAAAGATGCATAGTTGATTTGAAGCTATCACTTCTCCATTGAAACCTTTGTTGCACAAAAAACATCATTTTCTAAATGACCTGCCAATTGACCTTTGCAAAATGTTTGCAAAAAAATAGACCCAATATTTTCCTAATTGACCTTCCACAACTCTTCGACATACCCATTGCACACCAAGGTGCGATTGCTAGTTTAATTATTAGACTCAAGAAAAGGAAGCTCTCTAGTTTTGGAAGAATGAACCCTATTGTGTAAGCCATAATAAGATTGATCATCAATAGAAATTATGAGATAGAGTAACTTACAAAGTGATAAAGTGACTAAGATTTTTTCTTGATCTTTTGTTTTCCCCTTTTAAATCTGCGGAATTTATTGGCTTTTGTAATGAGGCTTTGATTGTTAACCCTGAATAAACCAAGCTTTAACAACCAATGACTGAATTCAATTTTTTTCAGATTTGTTATGTGCTTCTTAGTTTATAGGCAAGGTGCACATTTTTTATGTCAAAATATTTATTCAACATTTTTTTCGGGGTGTATTGTTGGTGATGCATTTCTATCTGAAGGTTGTCAGAGACTATTATAGTGTTTCAAGACAAGAGAGATCACAAAAATTGATTTGTAGTGACAGGTTGTCGGGAAGAAGACATGAGTTATGAGCTCCACCTTATCAAATTTTCCCCGACAGTTGGTGATTAACATGGTAGCAGTTTTTGCATGCAAAGGAGGCATGGCTGGTCTGCAGGACATTCGGTCTGCACATTGCAAACAAGAGCAAAGTCTACGAAGGTCTGCTACCGCTCATTTTTAAAGCTGTGGTTCGACCTCGGGACCATCAGTTGTATAGGAATTTATCCTGCGAATCAATTGAAAGATTTGAGCTTCATCCAAAGCAAGCTCTACACATAGAGATTCTGTAATTGGAAACAAACTGGTCGTCAAAACTCAGATAGTTTTCACTAGTTGTACAGCTCTGCGATCGTGCATTGCAGGCACGGGACTAGAAAGCGCGAGGGGAATAGCTTAACAAAGATGATGGAATGAAGTCCCAACTTTTGGCTGTCGTCAAATGTGCTTAGCGATGACAATGATTATGAATAAACTGATGCCCTGTTGACGCCTCGGGGCGTCATGGCCTATGAAACAGAAGCGTCCCAGGTTCCAGTCCTGCTGCGCCTCGAATTTCTTAGGTGGTTTGTTATTTTAATTTCTCCTTGATTCTTATGGTTTGCGGTTTGTTGCAGGAAGTTGCAGGGTCGAATTCACCCAAGTCGATGGTTTCAAGCAGTTCGTCACCATCGTGCAGTCAGACGGAGAGAGGGAGTGATGCTTGGGATGTATTAGATAGAGCGGCCATGAAATTAAAGGTGAATGAGGTCAAATGGAGTAAAGATTTTCATGCCAAGTGGTCCTCTGTTAATAACATCAATATTAATGAAGGAAAAGGAAATGTCTTCACAAGCTGAAACTCAACTAATCTTACCAAAAATTCTACTATTCGTGCAAGTATTTTTAAAATCTAAGATTTAGACCAAATGATAAAAATGAAGATTACAGTTTTTGTTTTGTTTTGTTTTGAGCTAATGACTTGAGTTCTACAAATTTAAAATTATTTGATACAATACTGTGAGGGGCATTTAAACCCAGGTCATGTCCTCACAACTACTTTCCATTACCATTACTCCACAATCCCAGGGTCTGTCTCTCCTTAACTCGTTATTTTGTGGTATATTTTTTAATTTAGTTGTTTACTTTTATTTTTGAGTTTTTATGGCTCTTTTCTTGTAGTTGTTATTGTTGATTGTCCACCTCTTATGGCTTTAGTTTTCTAGTGGCACTTATTATTACAATAACAGAAAGAAATTCATTTTTGATTATGTTTTGATGGATGTTCATATCTTTCAATGTGTTGGGTCTTTGACCCCGAAATCACTATTTTTTCAAAAAAATCATGATATTATCCAAAAAACTGCTGACCAATATTGACTTAGATTTTCCTTTTTCCTTTCTGAAATTTCAGTCATCACTTTCCAAGATATTTTTATTTTTTCCCATTATTAGGTAGCAAACTGGATATCTTTTCTTATTTCAATTTCAATCTGCATTGATTTTGTCTATGACTGAACAAACTTTCACAATTCCTAGTAATGGCTTCCACAAAATTGAAAAATAATAGGGTTTCTATTAGAAAAATTAAAACATTGAGAGTTGACTTAATTAAAGGATGGTTGTGAAAAAACAAAGCAATACCTAAGACTATGAAGTCCTAGTAACAACACTAATATAGCAATTAATTCAAATGTATGCAATCCAATGCAATAGTAAGGCCAATTTTCTTCAAAAGATAAAGGTACCTTGAACAATTTTCTTTAGAAATTAAAGGAACTTGCAAAATACAAGTGTAAAGCTCAACCCATAATGTAAGCAATTCAATATAGCAGCTAGACAAATTTTCTTCATAAGGTGCCTAGGCTGAATTGCTTCACAAGGTAACACACCTAGGCCACTTTGCTTCATATGGTAAAGTAACCTGCAAAATATGATAAAATGTTAAGGATGTTAGTCACTTTCACAGTGTGAGCAATTCAATACAGAAGTTGCATCAATTTTCTTCATAATGTAAGTTACCAAGACCAATTTTCTTCACAAAATAAAGCAACCTTCAAAATATGATAACTTCATAAGGGTGTTAGGCTTCGTTTGATACTGTCAAAACAAAAGCTTCCTTCTAGAAATCCATTTAATGCACAATTCAAATGAAACATTCATTTCTCACCAAGAAAACTAAATCTTTAGAAGAAAAAGCAAATTAGAACAACGTATTCACAATTTGTATCAATGCTACAAAGAAAATTAGTCACAATTTGAAATCATTCAAGAGAGGTGTACATTAATTCTTCTTAATTGAATTTTGTGCATAAGGTTTTGTGAAGCCTGTGGTGATTGGAAGTGGCACTTATTATGACATCTAAAAAAACTTTTTCAATTTGCGCATAGGTAGCCAAGATGATGGTTTGCATTTGTTTAAAAGTTTCTAAAACCTTTTCAACAAACACATTTTGAACATGTTTCTAAACAACTGTTCTTTTTCTATGCTTCCACATTTTGCACACATGTCTACCATAACGTGTGTATAGAGAGATGGTTATGCATGTCTCTATATACACACACATTTCTTTGAGGCATTTTTCCAAATAGTTTACATACATAGTCTATGCTTCCACATTTTGATTGCATACATGTCTACCATATAGGTGTGCAGAGAGAGAGAGAGGGGGGGAGAGGGGGTGCATGAGACCACATTTATTTGAGGCATATTTTTTCTTCTATGGTTGTAGCTTATCATTGTTGTATTGTGCAAGTTGTCCTTGCTATACAACTAAGTATTTGGATTAGGTGTTGGTTTCAAATGTAATTGTAAGAGAAAATGTATGTACAACCCTCGATGTTAGTGTCATATTGACCAAAATGATGCTCCATTCAATTAAGGCAACCTTCCTTTGCACTAAATTGCATTCCTTTGCACTAAATTGAATTTTGTTGCACACTAAATGGTTTCTTGACAATATGTCCACAGACCATCATATTGGCCATAACAGTGCCTAGATTTTAGCTGTGTAATTGTATCTAACTGAATTGAAAAGACGAGAAGCATTTTTGGTCTTTTCTTTATGACAATCCACAGCTTCTCAAAACTGCCCTGCCAGCACTAGACAGGAACTATGCTGCACTACAGCTCTAGAAATGAATTGTGTACAAGCCAAAGCTCTTACATAATTGTTCTCTTTTCCATCACTTCTTAGACAAATTGCCTCCCAGCTTCAGGAATATCAATGATTTGTACTCTTTGGGGAGAGAGACTAATCTAATTTACTTCATCCTACTCAATTACATTGTTTGGAATTTCCTTGGTCCCTTCTACTTCTCCAACATCTATGGAATATGTAACTAGATATGGTTGCAAAAACTTCCCCTTGAGACAATAACTTTTACTTGACTGAAAGCAAAGTAGCATGTAATACAAGGCAAGTACATATTGCAGTCATCATCACCACGAAAAAATGTGGTGTCTTGGTCAAACTGATAAACCTCGATCCAATCATTTTTGGCCACTCAATGAATAAATCAATTAAAAATGAGCTGATTTGGTCAAATTGATAAGCCTACCGAGGGAAGTATATGCTGTATTCGTCAAATCAACGATTAGCCTGTGGGGGCATGAGGAGTATAATTTTAGGTATTTCTTGCTTGGAAAGAAGCGAAGAATTGTGACATATAAGACAGGCTTTGACCATACAATGAATAAATCATTAACTCGCCTTTGTAGGATTTCAACATTGTAGGAGTCGTAATACCTGTGGGTATGGTGTTAGGCCTATTTCAAAATGTTAATTTACATATCAACAAGGTCATTGAAACAAGTATTTCATACAAATTAGCAATGAAATAAAATAATTAAAGCAATATTTGAGAGTAAGAAGTAACAATTCAATAGGGATCAGCTCTTGTTAATTCAGATTTGCTCGACTTTCATACAATTTGGCTGGAAATAGGATCGGCCAATATCTGATGAAATTGATCAATTTGACTGGAATTACGGGTTACTGATGTTTTGGTTTCTCACGCCGTGTTGAATGGAACCATCAAAACTCCTCCAACCAAGTGAAGCGACGAGAGCAAAGAATAGGCGGGAAGAAATAGAAAGAGGCTAGAGGCGGGAGAAATTGGATCCAAGAGGGAAGTACGATACAACAATTGGGGCACCACATGAAGTGCCATTTTTCTTGTCAGTAGAATCGCTACTCTTCCGCTTCATTTTCTTTCCATTATCATCTTGCTGTTCGGGGGCGTTTGGACAAGGGTGTTCTTCGGGGAAGACATCATTTGTAGTGGGTAATTTAAAGCAACTCTGCACAAAACTGAATTTACCCATCTTAGAGAAATACTATAGGGATGAAATGTATATTTTCCCAACGACTCTGAAACTAACAGGAAAGTTGTTGTTCAAGTATTGCAATGTGAAGTAGTGCTTGGCAATAGATTGTTCTCTGAATTTATACCAAAATAGGTATGCCTACATCGTGGTTGTTTCGTTTCAATTGCGTGGAATGCACGCCAAGTTAGGTACTACCAGCCGTCATAGTTGAAAGAAAAATGAATTGTTCTGCTCAATTCCACCTTTACGGTGGGAAATAACAAAGAAATATCCTCAACGACATTTGACTAATTCGTAGTTTCTCAACGTGTGATTCTTGGCTCTTGTGATTCTTGGCTCTTTCTAGGAAATTAACATAATAGGGTATCTCTCTCATTACTAAGAAAATTAACCAAATCTAAGAGTTAAGGTAAAATTGATATGTATTTAACTATTTAAACTACACTTTTTTTTTATTATTACACATTTTATTTGAGCTATATATTATATATTTAAAGGTTTCTTTAATGTTTTAGGTTTGTTTTTATTAGATTGTTATAAATAGAGTAATTAAGTTAGTAGTGTAATGATACCTAAAATTAATTCATCATATTTTATATTTTAATCATTTTTATTATTATATCTAGTTTTTGATACTTATTAAATTTAAAAAGTAAGAACTTTATTGAATAGAAATCTTTTTAATTTAAAATTAATTATTTTTAGAATTTTTTTCCAATTGTATCAAATACTTCAATATGATTTGAGTTGCTACTAATGGTGTGATTAAATTTATGTAACACATAGAATTACAACTCCATGAAATATGTAGCAACATTTCTATTGATCATGACTAAGCCCTTCCCTACCATTTAATCATCTCTATGTTTGTCAACTGTAATTTAGCACTCTCCATATTAAGCAACCAACTAAAGGAAAATAAATGAAAAACAAAATGAATCGTTTAGATATTATTAAATATTAGATATTATTAAAAAAAACTATAATGTTATATATATATATATATATATATATATATATATATATATATATATATATATATATATATATATATATATATATATATTTAAATTGTATGATATATAATATATAAATATATTTCTATTATATATTACATTATACAATATCAGCCAATATACTTTTATCTTAATATATATTATTTATTATCTTATACAGCTAATAATAATTAATATATACATTTAGTATTTATATTCTTTATATATTATAATATTATACATTATAATAATTTACTATATAATTATTTTATATTTAACATATTATCTTCTGGTAACAAATCGTTATTTAAATTTTATTACATGTTATATAATAATTTTATACATTAAATGCTATATTTATTAGATAAATTATATTGTAATTTAAATTAGTAATCGCTAATAAATATATTGAAATTCCTCCTTAATATATTAATTTATAGGATTGATTTAATATTATTTTATAATTATAGAAATAATTTTATTTTATTTAATGTAAAATTTGTAAATAATTCATAATATAATAGAACAAATAACATTAAACTAGCAATCACACTTCTCTTGGGTGCAATGGGTATGCCGGCGATTTGTTTAAGGTATAAGAGGGATAAATTCTAAGTAGAAAATTAAAACATACAATATAATGTCACCACACATATTAATAATCATTGCACCAAATCCTTACTATGAATCATCCTTCAAACAATCTTTCCTAATTGAACAACACATATCTTGAAAGTGAAAGATAATACAAATAAACACAATAATTATTTAGTATAAAATCATCATAGGTTGCTTAGGAGTATGTCCAAATATGTCCAACATTAGTCCATATGATCTTATGTTTAATTTTTCCTTCAAGCCCAAGCTAATATGTTTCTCCATGTCAATATTAATAGCTAGAGTTATAGTAATTTATATCTTAAAAAATTAGGAATATTAATTTAGGAAATGATCATGTTACAAGACCTACAACTTATGAAGGAATTTGTAGTAGCCAGCTAAGGTCTCCCTAGGATTAGAGGGTATCCTACAAGGTTTGCTTTAGGTTATAACACCATTAAGTCTACAGGGTATTCCCATGAGTCCAATGTGATAACCAAGTCTTCTATAATTCCCTCTGGCTTTACCATTGACCTATCTGTTAATTGTAACATAGTAGGTGTAGGTCAAAGCTCCATTAGTTGCAGTTGCTTCATGGTTTCCTTTATCATCGCATTAATGGTTACTCCTAGGTCAATTAAGGTATTCTTGATGAGATTTCCATTTATTTTGATAGCTACAATAGGGCTCTAAGGGTTTGCATATTTAGGGACAACTATGTTTCCTAACATAATATTTGCAAACTGTCCTAAAACATGCATAGTCTAAGGGTCCTTTCCATTTTTTCCTGGATTCTTAAGGCATAACTCTCTCACTATCTTGATATATACTGAAACTTCCTTAATTTCCTATATGAGGGGTATCTTTATGCAAACATCTTTGAGTTGTCCTAATAGATCAGATCCACTTTTAGATAGATGTTTTTGTATAGTTAGTCTTCTAGGGAATGGGGGTTTTGAACTTATGTTGGTTGGTTTAACTTGGTTTTGTTTAGGTTCCTTATGTTATTTGTCCATAGTATTTTCTAGGAGTTCCTCATCAGTTAGCTATGTGATGTGAGGAGATGAAGAAACTAGTATTTTCCCTTATCTAAGGTGGACATCACTCACCTCAACGCCAAAGGTGGAGTATTGGATGGTCTTGTTAGCATAAGCCCATTGAACATGCTTATTGTTGGGGTTAGATGCAGGTTGTGTTGGTAGATTAGGTGCTCTTGGTGGTGAATGTGCATCCATGGATGGATTTGGAATTATGGCAGGTTGTTGTGACTACAAGGGCTATTATGGTGGTAGGTACCTTGTGTTTTGGTTTTTCCATTGTTGGCATCTATGCCACTATGATGGCCATTGGTTTTGCTAGGGTGGATACTGGGAATTATATTTTGGACCTTGATAATATTATGGTGGCCACATCCCTTGTTGTTGTTGATTCCAATTGGTTGGGTGAGGTATTGTCAATGGTGAATTTTTCACATTAGTCTAGGGTTATTGGTTCTAACTTGAGAAGTTTGAATTACTACTTAGAAAGTACATATCATATGACAAGGGCTCTTGAGGCATACCTTGTCTGGGTTGCCATGGTTTACGTTGGGCAATGTAAAACACTTGGCCTTCTTCATCTTCCAAGGTATGAAACTCTAGCTTCCCTTGTTTTTCTTTTGAGATGCTTTCCAACTTTCCACATTTGCAATTGATCCTCTTTTGTCAATAGTGTGGACATAATTCTTCTAGGGAAACCTCTACTTCTTCCTTCTTCTTGTTGATATGGATGGTATCTAGTTGGGTATCTAAGTGGCTTGTGATGTCCTCCATCTTGGATTGAAGATTGCTCAATTACATGCTTGAAACTATAGTGGATGGCTTGTCGAGAGGAGAGGTCCTTTCATCCCTGGTATTCTTGATGAATGACCTGGAGTAATTTCTGAAAACTTTACAAATCTCATCAAAAGGTAGATGATAAATTCCTCCTACTCTAATGATATTTAAAGCTTCCATTTAATCTTCATGGATCCTCCTTAAAATATCAGTTTTAAAGAGTTAGCAAAAAGTCTATTTTGATGTGATTTCTTGAGATAGAACCGTAATCTTCCAATGAATCATCTTCTCTCTACGAAATCCTAAAGATGTCATCCCTCTTTTTTTTGTGCCTCTATAGTAATCATGGTATTTCTCAAGGAATTTTGTCTTCATTATATTCTAGTTGGGAACAATATTTCTTCCCAAGCCTTGAATCAATGCAGAGCAACAATATGAGTTAGTGAGCATCTGTGGTGTAGTTTGGACGAAATCCTAAAGATGTCATCCCTCTTTTTGTTTGTTCCTCTATAGTAATCATGGTATTTCTCCAGGAATTTTGTCTTCATTATATTCTAGTTGGGAATAATATTTCTTCCCAACCCTTGAATCAATACAAAGCAACAATATGAGTTAGTGAGCATCTATGGTGTATTCATAGATTTTTCATAACACATCAAACTAAAAAAGAAAGGTGTCTAGATCCTTCGTAACAAGTCCATAGAAAATAGGGAGTGTTAAAGGAGGTATATTCTTTAGAGTAGTAGCCTTTTCCTAGTTGGTTATTGGGAATTCAAACGTTACATGCTCTATTGGATCTTCCACTACTGCATCACCCATGTTGTCAAAATATCTTTATGAATTCTCCTCTGTGTTTGGTGTAGCTACCGGTGTAAGGGATGATTCTTTTTCATTGATTCCCTCAATGTGTTCACTTTTCCCACTAGTTTCTTCAATGAATTCATGTATTGAGGGGATAAATATTCTTAGAGCATCTCTACCTCCACATGCAATGGTTCTATCTCTCTTTAATCAATGGTTCCTTCATATTTTTAGTAAAAAAGTGTTTTTGGTGATTCCTATGTACCTATTTACCCTAATATTGAAACAAAGTTTAATATCCTATGAAAGATTGAAAATAGTTTAAAATACACAAACGAATCTTGAACTTAGCACCATCCCTAATAATGACACCAAAAATGTGGAGCCAAATCTAATGCACAATTAACTTGGTGTCACTAGGTATACACACAACTTAGAGGACCTAAGGATCCCTAACTAAATAGTTCATCATTTACAAGAGGGATGCATTGAATTATCAACTAACAAGTTGTAAAAATTTAGATAGTGTTAGAAAATTATATGCATTCATAGATTCTATACATCCTACATTAATGGAGTATAGGCGAGTAAACATATTCAAATATAGTAAAAGATTAAAATCAAAATAAACTACTAATTCACAAAAAAGAGTAAAGGAATACAAACTACTAATTTATGTTGCAGACCTACCTAATGCTTAAGATTATAACTATTAACCATTAAACTCTAGTGTCCTAACTTAACTAATCCTCCGAAGTATGAAACAAAAAAATAAGTTGCATAATCTAATTGATGAATTATAACACATTCATTCATAATCATATAACTGAAAACTATTAATGAAATTCACAATGTACCATCTAATCTAACAATTGAAATTAAAGTGGTTTGATAGTACCTCAAGTGGCCCTTGCTTGAGTTACTGCTTCCACAAAAAAAATTCAAACACTCACTTACTCATAAAATCATAATATCAAATTAACTCTCTTTTATGTCATTCTAAACATATAACTATTACACAAAATCTAACAGGAAATCTATTGAAGATATTTGTTCAATAACACACATTCTATATTCATAATTTTGTTGATACTACTAGATATCCTCCTCGATAGGGGATGTTACTATTTAGGATCTGTGAGGGAGTCCCATTATTCATGAACTGAAAATAAACTAAGGAATATCTATCAACTCTTCCTCAAGAATAGGAAGAGGACTTGATCTTTGAAACAAAAAATAATAACGACTTGAAACAAGAGTAGAGAAATCAAACATAGATTTTTTATCCTACAAACTTAACCATTTAAAATAGAAACATGCTCAAGAGAAGAATTCTAACATAATTCTCGGTCCTATTGAAATTAGACTCCTTCTCTTGGTTGTCTTATTGGCGGGTAAGAGTAATATTAGGTGATCCAAAAAATGATCAATAAATGATCACCTTCATCTTCATTTGAAAGTGTCACACCCCAGTTGATTGAATTATTCCTTGTAGCAATCTACAATCCTTATGCTACAAGTTGAGAAGCCCATTGTTGTGGGTTAATAGTTGTCTTTGATGCAAATGATAGTCTTATTTCCTAAGGAATTCTCATTATCAACAACCATAAATTAAACATTAAATCCTACTAAACTTCATAGAAATTCATGAATTCATACATACACATATTAACACCACATGTTTTCATTTCCAAATGCTTAAAACTACTTTAAAGTATATAAAAGGCATAAAGGTTCTTGGTGATGGCTTAGATATTAGCAGAAATAAATAATAAAAAGTATGAAAAGGTAATGAGAAACTAGCCAATTATAAAGCTCATCAAATGGGTTATAATCATTGATACATTTTCTCCTTCAAATGATAGTTAGGTGGCTTGTATAATTGAATATTCAAAATTGATATTAGACCCCCCATCAATAGATGATTGTCAACAAGTAGCTAACTTAGTTGAAATTGTAAACCCATAATTGATTATTGGACCTCCTCTCATTATAGGACCCCCTACAAACCAATCTAAACCTCTTGGCCATATCCCAAACTTTACAAAAAAACTCACTCAAAGTAATCATGTGCACAAAGATGTGTTGCAACAACCAAGTTATCATGCAGTTGCTCACACATGTAAAAGTAGGGATAATAAGAAACCAAATAAAACTCCAAGCTCTTCCATTTCCTCAACCATATCTTGCCCTTGCACATCGTCTTCCTCAACATAGTGGAAAAGAGTATGATCTCAATGAGAAAATTTGTAATACTCCATCCAAGATCTCTCTTTGGGATTTGATTCAAACTTCACCTAAAAACCATAGGGTACTCCAAGAGGCTTTACAAAAGATTGATATATCACCTTCTATCAATATGAATGATGTAGGAACCTTGTTTGATTGAATGTAGGCATCAAAGTTGGATATTACATTTTCTCAATATGAGCTACCTCTTCTTGAGGTCCAAAACCAACATGAGACTCTAATGATATTTGTGATCATCAATAAAATTGAGGTTAGATAATCTTATTGATAATAGAAGAGGTCTTAATTTTTATAGTATCGATCTTCTAAAAAAGATTGGTGTGGATAAGAATCTCCTAAAAATTTAAAATATTTCTACTCATGGTTTTGATAATGTTGGTAGATAGTTTCTATGGAAAATAACACTACCCATTCAGGTAGGACCCATGACTTTTCCTACCCTTATCCATGCCATAGAAAAACCTATTTCATACAATCTTATTCTTGGTAGACTATGGATTCATGCCATAAAGGGAGTCTCATCTACTCTTCACTGTGAGATGAAGTATGAAGATAATAACAAGGTACATACGGTTAAAGTGAATGCAAAAAGTTATAATTTACAAGTCAAAGTTGAGAAAAACACTTCCAAACCTCTTAGTACATTGATTCCATATTCAAAAGTTGAACCATTTCCTTCTAATGATAGTGATACTTTGAATGATGATGAGAAGTATTCATTATATTTTATACCTACTTTCAATGGGGAGTCTAAAATCTCACCCTCCAAGCCCAAAGAGTTGAAGGTTGTTTCATTAGAATCAATTTAATCTAGTTCAAATAATGTTCAAAATAATGATTCATCTTTAATTACATGCCTTGGTGATGATTAGGTTCATTAGATTTTACACCCTCCTTTGTGGGTGTAGTGTAGGAAAATGTATCCCTTGAATTTTTCACACTTGTTTGGGCCCTCCCTATTAAAAATATGGATTCTTTATGCCTTATTTGGTACTACTTTGCATCTACAAGCCTTATTTAATGCATTTTTCTTAGGATAATCCCAACATTTAACAATTGAAAAATCATTATTCAATGTTTGAGGTTGTGTGTTCTAGATATGGTGATCTAGGACTCATACGCCACCTTGGGTGTATGGGTCCAAATTGGATCTTGGGGCTTGATTTTAAACATTACATTGAACTTAAAATTTCTTGAAGTTTGTTTCTCGTTTCCGCTTTAACTAGGACCTATTTTAAATCAAATTCTTGTCAGGATTTCATTATCCTAGATCTGATGTCAGCTTGTAGTGTTTTAATTTCAGGAAATTTGGGATAAAAAATTATAAATACAAGGCTATTTCACATGTTTTCTCCTAGCAAGTTTAAAAGTCATCTAGAAATTTTCATGAGCAAGTGTGATCTAGAAATTCAAGTATTCAAGAGGATTCCAGAGAAAATTATCAAGCATTCAGAGTAGCATTCAAAATTTAAGCATCATGTCAAAGTCATCATGCATCATGTGTGTTTGTGAGCTAACATTTGTGATGTAGGTTTTCATGATTCAAGCAAGAAATCAAAGACATTATCTCATATGAAGATCAAGATCCACATCCATTGGAGCCATTTCACATAAGTTTGTAGCCTTTATTTCAAGGGTTTGGTGAGTTTCAACATTGCATATTGTTCATTCATCATTCCTTCATGCTATTTCATTTCATTTCAAGGTTTGATTACCAAAACAGGGTTTGACCAAGGAAAACCCCTATTCCCTAACACAGCAACATTTTCCCTCTTCATGTGTGATTACAGATCTAGGTGATTTGGAGTTTGAAGATCCTTTGAAGACAAAGTTGCAAGATTGAAGAAATTTGTCAAAGTTGTCAAGAAGTTATCATCTTCATGGAAAGTCACCTACAAATAGTAATTTATATTTTTTGGGCTTGGAGATCAAACGAGAAAAAAGATACAAAAGATCACTCGAGGCTACAAAAGTTTCAATCAAACCCTAATACTAGGACTAAATCACCCCTCTAGGTGTATGAGTCCTAGTATACCTCCTTTTACCAATTTTCTATAAATCCTAATTTGTCAGCTGCAGATTCCAAATTCTTCACAGATTCCTGTAGCAAGACTAAATCTCCCTACTTGGCGTATGAGTCCCAATGCACTTCAAAAATCAGAATTTCAAAGTTGTAAATCTTACTTGAAATCCATTAGTTTACCAGGTTCCTTTCTTTTTGATTTCTATTTCTTAGTTTGATTTCATGTTTTATGTTTCTAGGGTTTAGTGTATTAGAGTTTGCATTTCTCCTTTGGAGCTTTATTTTAATGGTGAACCCCCCTTTTAATCACACCTAAGGAAACCACCCCAATTCCTTCCCTCAATTGAGTCTCTTGGTTGAGGGATCTAAGTTTCCTAATGAACTAAGAGTGAAATAAGTCCCCTAGTTCTATCTCCCAAAAGGTGGAACCCTATTTCCTTTGGTTCATTTTCATGAACCTGACCTTTGGAACCTTGAATTTATTATTTGGAGAACATTGTAGTCCTAGATCTAGGTTAAATTTGCATTAGATTTGCATTAGTTGAATTGCATTTAGGACTCCTAAATTTTGCATTAGTGGAAAAGTGCATATAGGTTGCATTTTTGCATCTTGCATCATTGAATATCATTGGAAAATTGTAATTGTAAATAGTCATTTGAGCATACAAACTAGAAACCTTAACATCAACTCAGAATTTGCTGAATTTGGCTTAAAAACCCTAATTTGGGATTCATTCGCCCATTTGGGCGATTTAGTCCCTATACAGGTGGTTTTTCTAGATTTCTGGGAATTCTGTGTTGTTTTTTTTCAGTATTTGAACCTTCCAGAGACCCTAATTGGGATTCATTCACCCATATGGGTGATTTATTCTTGAACTAGGTCTGAATCTACATTTTACAACATTAAAAACTTCATTTATGTGCTTCTTTTTTTGTTATCAGATCTCTATTTCAATTTTCTAAGTTTCTATTTCATTCATTTCATTAGATCTAGCTTAATTTGGTTTCATTTCAAGTGCATTTGTAAACATAAGAATTGGAATTAGGGCATATCATTTATCTTGTGTTCATTGCATTTATCTTGCATTCATTGATTGTCCTTTGCATGAGATTTGCAACTTGGTGTCCTATTGCTAATACTATAGTGAGATATAGTTCGAGACTCATGTCATCTAGTGCTAAGACACTTTTCGTTGATCTTGGGTTATCTAGCTCTTTCACTCATAGTGTTGACACTAGTTCACTAGGTATGGACCATACCCTTGACAACTTTTTACCTTCAAGTGGTATGAAAAGTATTGAAAAACTGGTTGCTAGTGTCCCTAAAGAAAACATAATCCAAATCCATGAAGAATTGGAAAACCTACAAAACCTAGTGATTACTAAAAAAATTTCCAACACATCTATTCCTACCATATATAACATACATTGAATGATTGAAAGTGAAAAAGGAAAAGAGATTGCACACAACTTAGCTCAGATTTTTGGAAAACATCTTACCTCAATGACTAGTTGTGCTCAAACCTTGAACAATGCTCAAAGGCAATGAGGAACGCAAAATTTTCCTCCTACAACCATTACCTCTATTCCCACCTATACCAACCCTCAAGTTACCACAACGATACAACCTACTAGTAATGTCATTCCTACCTTGGATATTTCCACTAGCAATCCTTGTACCTTTGTGGCATCTCACATAATATCTCCTATCACTTTACCTCCCATAAGTGTTCTATTCACTTGTCCCTCAAACACATATACAACTCTACCATATTCACCTCCATCCCAAAACACAACCAATGATGCCATCCTTAACCAACTTTTGCAAAATGTTTCATCCCTTCAACAAAAAATTTCCACCATAAACCAAAATCAAAATGGCCAACCTTCATACTATGCCAAAAGCAATCCCTTATCCTTGGAGATATTAAGAACGCCAATACCTCAAGGTAGAAATATTCCTAGGTTTGAAAAATATGGAGGGAACAAAGATCCTTCTAACCATGTTTCTAATTACACCGCCTTATGAAGTTATTTTTTCCTTGAAGATAAGCTCTTGACTAAGCTTTTCCCTTGAAAGATATCACTTTAGAATGGTTTTCCTCATTATTGAATAACTCAATTAGTTCATTCAGTGAACTTATTGAGGCCTTTATTAACCATTTCCAAGTGCATATGACCCCTAAGATGACATTTGTTGATTTGATGAGATGTAAGAAAAAGGATGATGAAAAGGTTACTGACTTCATTTCATGTTAACAATTGCTTTATTACCAAATTGACATAAAGATTCCCAATCCTCACCTTCAATGAATGTTCATTGAGAACTTACAAACTAAGATACAAGATAAGCTTGGCATGATGAAATTTCCTTCCTTCCTACACTTGTGTATTGCCCTTCATGATTATAAAAATTCGGTTAGTAGTCATGAAACAAAACCCACCTCTAGCTGTCCTAAAAAGTCTGAATCGACAACTCAAAATAGTTACCGACCTTTCAAAAAATAGAATAAAGGATTTCTTCAACTAAATCCCCCTCAACCAACCCAACATATTGATACCCAAGTGGCTGCTACAGAGAAGAAAAATCCTTTCAAATTTGGGGATCTAAAAAGAAAATTTACTTCCTTAACTCAATAGCCTCCACAACACCATGTTACAACTTCTAGAGAAGAACTTGATTTCCTTACCTCCCATTAAATCTCTCAATCTAATAAGCCATTACCTCCAAACTTTAGATCAAATTCTTAATGTCATTTTCACCATCAAAATGGACATGATACAAAGCATTGTAAGCATCTTAAACACACAGTGCAAGACCTCATTGACTCCAATCATATTCAAATTGGTGGTGTTAATGATCAAGGTAATAAGTCTATTGCCCCTCCCAACCAAAACCTGCAAATCTTTACCAACCCCATGCCAAATCATAATATCTCATTTGTCAAAGCTAGTGAAACTAAGAAGACTGATGTGATGAATGTTGACATGGATGAAGACAACATGGATACTAATGGAAAAAATCCTATGGATAATATGGTTGGATTGATTGAAACTCAACCTCGTAAGGGCCAAACTAAAATTCCTCTTGATATCGCTTTCTCACAAAAAGACATACTTAAACATGCACCCGATGGTCCTCTTTACATAGCCATCCAAATAAATGAAAATACCACTAATGGGATATTAATTGATCTTGTCTATGGAGAGAATGTGATCACTAAATAATTTTTACTTGTGCATGAGCTATATCAAGATACATATGATAGACCGAAAGCATG
>VDFB02299943.1:0-25309 GCA_007258455.2 Sequoia sempervirens | reverse complement strand
TCTAAGAGTTAAGGTAAAATTGATATGTATTTAACTATTTATACTACACTTTTATTTTTTTTATTACACATTTTATTTGAGCTATATATTATATATTTAAAGGTTTCTTTAATGTTTTAGGTTTGTTTTTATTAGATAGTTATAAATAGAGTAATTAAGTTAGTAGTGTAATGATACCTAAAATTAATTCATCATAGTTTATATTTTAATCATTTTTATTATTATATCTAGTTTTTAATACTTATTAAATTTAAAAAGTAAGAACTTTATTGAATAGAAATCTTTTTAATTTAAAATTAATTATTTTTAGAATTTTTTTCAATTGTATCAAATACTTCAATATGATTTGAGTTGCTACTAATGGTGTGATTAAATTTATGTAACACATAGAATTACAACTCCATGAAATATGTAGCAACATTTCTATTGATCATGACTAAGCCCTTCCCTACCATTTAATCATCTCTATGTTTGTCAATTGTAATTTAGCACTCTCCATATTAAGCAACCAACTAAAGGAAAATAAATGAAAAACAAAATGAATCGTTTAGATATTATTAAATATTAGATATTATTAAAAAAAACTATAATGTTATATATATATATATATTTAAATTGTATGATATATAATATATAAATATATTTCTATTATATATTACATTATACAATATCAAATAATATACTTTATCTTAATATATATTATTTATTATCTTTATATTAATATTAATTAATATATATTATGTTATTTAGTATTTATATTTTATATATTATAATATTATACATTATAATACTTATTATATAATTATTTTATATTTAACATATTAATTGATACTAAATGTTATTTAAATTTTATTACATGTTATATAATAATTTATACATTAAATAAGCATTATTTATTAGATAATTATATTGTATTTAAATTAGTAATCGTTAATAAATATTATTGAAATTCTCCTTAATATAATAATTTATAGATTGATTTAATATTATTTTATAATTATAGAAATAATTTTTATTTTATTTAATGTAAAATTTGTAAATAATTCATAATATAATAGAACAAATAACATTAAACTAGCAATCACACTTTCATGTGCAATGGGTATGCCGAAGATTTGTTTAAGGTATAAGAGGGATAAATTTGGTATAGTAGTGAAAAAATTAAAACATACAATATAATGTCACCACACATATTAATAATCATTACACCAAATCCTTACTATGAATAATCCTTCACATGATATTTCCTAATTGAGAAATGAATATATTGAAAGTGAAAGATAATACAAATGAACACAATAATGATTTAGTGTAAAATCATCAAATACTCCTTAGCAATATGTCCAACATTAGTCCATATGATCTTATGTTTAATTTTTCCTTCAAGCCCAAGCTAATATGTTTCTCCATGTCAATATTAATAGCTAGAGTTATAGTAATTTATATCTTAAAAAATTAGGAATATTAATTTAGGAAATGATCATGTTACAAGACCTACAACTTATGAAGGAATTTGTAGTAGCCAGCTAAGGTCTCCCTAGGATTAGAGGGTATCCTACAAGGTTTGCTTTAGGTTATAACACCATTAAGTCTATAGGGTATTCCCATGAGTCCAATGTGATAACCAAGTCTTCTATAATTCCCTCTGGCTTTACCATTGACCTATCTATTAATTGTAACATAGTAGGTGTAGGTCAAAGCTCCATTAGTTGCAGTTGCTTCATGGTTTCCTTTATCATCACATTAATGGTTACTCCTAGGTCAATTAAGGTATTCTTGATGAGATTTCCATTTATTTTGATAGCTACAATAGGGCTCTAAGGGTTTGCATATTTAGGGACAACTATGTTTCCTAACATAATATTTGCAAACTGTCCTAAAACATGCATAGTCTAAGGGTCCTTTCCATTTTTTCCTGGATTCTTAAGGCATAACTCTCTCACTATCTTGATATATACTGAAACTTCCTTAATTTCCTATATGAGGGGTATCTTTATGCAAACATCTTTGAGTTGTCCTAATAGATCAGATCCACTTTTAGATAGATGTTTTTGTATAGTTAGTCTTCTAGGGAATGGGGGTTTTGAACTTATGTTGGTTGGTTTAACTTGGTTTTGTTTAGGTTCCTTATGTTATTTGTCCATAGTATTTTCTAGGAGTTCCTCATCAGTTAGCTATGTGATGTGAGGAGATGAAGAAACTAGTATTTTCCCTTATCTAAGGTGGACATCACTCACCTCAACGCCAAAGGTGGAGTATTGGATGGTCTTGTTAGCATAAGCCCATTGAACATGCTTATTGTTGGGGTTAGATGCAGGTTGTGTTGGTAGATTAGGTGCTCTTGGTGGTGAATGTGCATCCATGGATGGATTTGGAATTATGGCAGGTTGTTGTGACTACAAGGGCTATTGTGGTGGTAGGTACCTTGTGTTTTTGTTTTTCCATTGTTGGCATCTATGCCACTGTGATGGCCATTGGTTTTGCTAGGGTGGATACTGGGAATTATATTTTGGACCTTGATAATATTATGGTGGCCACATCCCTTGTTGTTGTTGATTCCAATTGGTTGGGTGAGGTATTGTCAATGGTGAATTTTTCACATTAGTCTAGGGTTATTGGTTCTAATTCGAGAAGTTTGAATTACTACTTAGAAAGTACATATCATACGACAAGGGCTCTTGAGGCATACCTTGTCTGGGTTGCCATGGTTTGTGTTGGGAAATGTAAAACACTTGGCCTTCTTCATCTTCCAGGGTATGAAACTCTAGCTTCCCTTGTTTTTCTTTTGAGATGCTTGCCAACTTTCCACATTTGCAATTGATCCTCTTTTGTCAATAGTGTGGACATAATTCTTCTAGGGAAACCTCTACTTCTTCCTTCTTCTTGTTGATATGGATGGTATCTAGTTGGGTATCCAAGTGGCTAGTGATGTCCTCCATCTTGGATTGAAGATTGCTCAATTACATGCTTGAAACTATAGTGGATGGCTTGTCGAGAGGAGAGGTCCTTTCATCCCTGGTATTCTTGATGAATGACCTTGAGTAATTTCTGAAAACTTTACAAATCTCATCAAAATGTAGATGATAAATTCCTCCTACTCTAATGATATTTAAAGCTTCCATTTAATCTTCATGGATCCTCCTTAAAATATCAGTTTTAAAGAGTCGGAAAAAAGTCTATTTTGATGTGATTTCTTGAGATAGAATCGTAATCTTCCAATGAATCATCTTCTCTCTACGAAATCCTAAAGATGTCATCCCTCTTTTTTTTTTTGTGCCTCTATAGTAATCATGGTATTTCTCAAGGAATTTTGTCTTCATTATATTCTAGTTGGGAACAATATTTCTTCCCAACCCTTGAATCAATGCAGAGCATCAATATGAGTTAGTGAGCATCTGTGGTGTAGTTTGGACGAAATCCTAAAGATGTCATCCCTCTTTTTGTTTGTGCCTCTATAGTAATCATGGTATTTCTCCAGGAAATTTGTCTTCATTATATTCTAGTTGGGAATAATATTTCTTCCCAACCCTTGAATCAATATAGAGCAACAATATGAGTTAGTGAGCATCTATGGTGTATTCATAGATTTTTCATAACACATCAAACTAAAAAAGAAAGGTGTCTAGATCCTTCATAACAAGTCCATAGAAAATAGGGAGTGTTAAAGGAGGTATATTCTTTAGAGTAGTAGCATTTTCCTAGTTGGTTATTGGGAATTCAAACGTTACATGCTCTATTGGATCTTCCATTGCTGCATCACCCATGTTGTCAAAATATCTTTATGAATTCTGCTCTGTGTTTGGTGTGGCTACCAGTGTAAGGGATGATTCTTTTTCATTGATTCCCTCAATGTGTTCACTTTTCCCACCAGTTTCTTCAATGAATTCATGTATTGAGGGGAGAAATATTCTTAGAGCATCTCTACCTCCACATGCAATGGTTCTATCCCTCTTTAATCAATGGTTCCTTCATATTTTTAGTAAAAAAGTGTTTTTGGTGATTCCTATGTACCTATTTACCCTAATATTGAAACAAAGTTTAATATCCTATGAAAGATTGAAAATAGTTTAAAATACACAAATGAATCTTGAACTTAGCACCATCCCTAATAATGACACCAAAAATGTGGAGCCAAATCTAATGCACAATTAACTTGGTGTCACTAGGTATACACACAACTTAGAGGACCTAAGGATCCCTAACTACATAGTTCATCATTTACAAGAGGGATGCATTGAATTATCAACTAACAAGTTGTAAAAATTTAGATAGTGTTAGAAAATTATATGCATTCATAGATTCTACACATCCTACATCAATGGAGTATAGGCGAGTAAACATATTCAAATATAGTAAAAGATTAAAATCAAAATAAACTACTAATTCACAAAAAAGAGTAAAGGAATACAAACTACTAATTTATGTTGCAGGTACCTAATGCTTAAGATTATAACTATTAACCATTAAACTCTAGTGTCCTAACTTAACTAATCCTCCGAAGTATGAAAAAAAAAAAGTTGCATAATCTAATTCATGAATTATAACACATTCATTCATAATCATATAACTGAAAACTATTAATGAAATTCACAATGTACCAGCTAATCTAACAATTGAAATTAAAGTGGTTTGATAGTACCTCAAGTGGCCCTTGCTTGAGTTACTGCTTCCACAAAAAAAATTCAAACACTCACTTAATCATAAAATCATAATATCAAATTAACTCTCTTTTATGTCATTCTAAACATATAACTATTACACAAAATCTAACAGGAAATCTATTGAAGATATTTGTTCAATAACACACATTCTATATTCATAATCCTGTTGATACTACTAGATATCCTCCTCGATAGGGGATGCTACTATTTAGGATTTGTGAGGGAGTCCCATTATTCGTGAACTGAAAATAAACTAAGGAATATTTGTCAACTCTTCCTCAAGAATAGGAAGAGGACTTGAGCTTTGAAACAAAAAATAATAATGACTTGAAACAAGAGTAGAGAAATCAAACACATATTTTTTATCCTACAAACTTAACCGTTTAAAATAGAAACATGCTCAAGAGAAGAATTCTAACATAATTCTTGGTCCTATTGAAATTAGACTCCTTCTCTTGGTTGTCTTATTGGAAGGTAAGAGTAATATTAGGTGATCCAAAAAATGATCAATAAATGATCACCTTCGTCTTCATTTGAAAGTGTCATGCCCCAATTGATTGAATTATTCCTTGTAGCAATCTACAATCCTTATGCTACGAGTTGAGAAGCCCATTGTTGTGGGTTAATAGTTTTCTTTGATGCAAATGATAGTCTTATTTCCTAAGGAATTCTCATTATCAACAACCATAAATTAAACATTAAATCCTACTAAACTTCATAGAAATTCATGAATTCATACATACACATATTAACACCATATATTTCCATTTCCAAATGCTTAAAACTACTTAAAAGTATATAAAAGGCATAAAGGTTCTTGGTGATGGCTTAGGGATTAGCAGAAATAAATAATAAAAAGTATGAAAAGGTAATGAGAAACTAGCCAATTATAAAGCTCATCAAAGGGGTTATAATCATTGATATATTTTCTCCTTCAAATGATAGTTAGGTGGCTTGTATAATTGAATATTCAAAATTGATATTAGACCCCCCATTGATAGATGATTGTCAACAAGTAGTTAACTTAGTTGAAATTGTAAACCCATAATTGATTATTGGACCTCCTCTCATTATAGGACCCCCTAAAAACCAATCTAAACCTCTTGGTCATATCCCAAACTTTACAAAAAAACTCACTCAAAGTAATCATGTGCACAAAGATGTGTTGCAACAACCAAGTTATCATGCAATTGCTCACACATGTAAAAGAAGGGATAATAAGAAACCAAATAAAATTCCAAGCTCTTCCATTTCCTCAACCATATCTTGCCCTTGCACATCATCTTCCTCAACATAGTGGAAAAGAGTATGATCTCAACGAGAAAAATTGTAATACTCCATCCAAGATCTCTCTTTGGGATTTGATTCAAACTTCACCTAAAAACCATAGGGTACTCCAAGAGGCTTTACAAAAGATTGATATATCACCTTCTATCAATCTGAATGATGTAGGAACCTTGTTTGATTGAATGTAGGAATCAAAGTTGGATATTACATTTTCTCAATATGAGCTACCTCTTCGTGAGGTCCAAAACCAACATGAGACTCTAATGATATTTGTGATCATCAATAAAATTGGGGTTAGATAATATTATTGATAATAGATTAGGTCTTAATTTTTATAGTATCGATCTTCTAAAAAAGATTGGTGTGGATAAGAATCTCCTAAAAATTTAAAATATTTCTACTCATGGTTTTGATAATGTTGGTAGATAGTTTCTATGGAAAATAACACTACCCATTCAGGTAGGACCCATGACTTTTCCTACCCTTATCCATGCCATAGCAAAACCTATTTCATACAATCTTATTCTTGGTAGACTATGGATTCATGCCATAAAGGGAGTCTCATCTACTCTTCACTGTGAGATGAAGTATGAATATAATAACAAGGTACATACGGTTAAAGTGAATGCAAAAAGTTATAATTTACAAGTCAAAGTTGAGAAAAACACTTCCAAACCTCTTAGTACATTGATTCCATATTCAAAAGTTGAACCATTTCCTTCTAATGATAGTGATACTTTGAATGATGATGAGAAGTATTCATTATATTTTATACCTACTTTCAATGGGGAGTCTAAAATCTCACCCTCCAAGCCCAAAGAGTTGAAGGTTGTTTCATTAGAATCAATTTAATCTAGTTCAAATAATGTTCAAAATAATGATTCATCTTTAATTACATGCCTTGGTGATGATTAGGTTCATTAGATTTTACACCCTCCTTTGTGGGTGTAGTGTAGGAAAATGTATCCCTTTAATTTTTCACACTTGTTTGGGCCCTCCCTATTAAAAATATGGCTTCTTTATGCCTTATTTGGTACTACTTTGCATCTACAAGCCTTATTTAATGCATTTTTCTTAGGATAATCCCAACATTTAACAATTGAAAAATCATTATTCAATGTTTGAGGTTGTGTGTTCTAGATATGGTGATCTAGGACTCACACGCCACCTTGGATGTATGGGTCCAAATTGGGTCTTGGGGCTTGATTTTAAACATTACATTGAACTTAAAATTTCTTGAAGTTTGTTTCTCGTTTCCACTTTAACTAGGACCTATTTTAAATCAAATTCTTGTCAGGATTTCATTATCGTGGATCTGATGTCAGCTTGTAGTGTTGTAATTTCAAGAAATTTGGGATAAAAAATTATAAATACAAGGTTATTTCACATGCTTTCTCCTAGCAAGTTTAAAATTCATCTAGAAATTTTCATGAGCAAGTGTGATCTAGAAATTCAAGTATTCAAGAGCATTCCAGAGAAAATTTTCAAGCATTCAGAGTAGCATTCAAAATTTAAGCATCATGTCAAAGTCATCATGCATCATGTGTGTTTGTGAGCTAACATTTGTGATGTAGGTTTTCATGATTCAAGCAAGAAATCAAAGACATTATCTCATATGAAGATCAAGATCCACATCCATTGGAGCCATTTCACATAAGTTTGTAGCCTTTATTTCAAGGGTTTGGTGAGTTTCAACATTGCATATTGTTCATTCATCATTCCTTCATGCTATTTCATTTCATTTCAAGGTTTGATTACCAAAATAGGGTTTGACCAAGGAAAACCCCTATTCCCTAACACAACAACATTTTCCCTCTTCATGTGTGATTACAGATCTAGGTGATTTGGAGTTTGAAGATCCTTTGAAGACAAAGTTGCAAGATTGAAGAAATTTGTCAAAGTTGTCAAGAAGTTATCATCTTCATGGAAAGTCACCTACAAATAGTAATTTAGATTTTTTGGGCTTGGAGATCAGACAAGAAAAAAGCTACAAAAGATCACTCGAGGCTACAAAAGTTTCAATCAAACCCTAATACTAGGACTAAATCACCCCTCTAGGTGTATGAGTCCTAGTATACCTCCTTTTACCAATTTTCTATAAATCCTAATTTTTCAGCTGAAGATTCCAAATTCTTCCCAGATTCTAGTAGCAAGACTAAATCTCCCTACTTGGCGTATGAGTCCCAATGCACTTCAAAAATTAGAATTTCAAAGTTGTAAATCTTACTTGAAATCCATTAGTTTACCAGGTTCCTTTCTTTTTGATTTCTATTTCTTAGTTTGATTTCATGTTTTATGTTTCTAGGGTTTAGTGTATTAGAGTTTGCATTTCTCCTTTGGAGCTTTATTTTAATGGTGAACCCCCCTTTTAATCACACCTAAGGAAACCACCCCAATTCCTTCCCTCAATTGAGTCTCTTGGTTGAGGGATCTAAGTTTCTTAATGAACTGAGAGTGAAATAAGTCCCTTAGTTCTATCTCCCAAAAGGTGGAACCCTATTTCCTTTGGTTCATTTTGGTGAACTTGACCTTTGGAACCTTGAATTTTTGATTTGGAGAACATTGTAGTCCTAGATCTAGGTTAAATTTGCATTAGATTTGCATTAGTTGAATTGCATTTAGGACTCCTAAATTTTGCATTAGTGGAAAAGTGCATATAGGTTGCATTTTTGTATCTTGCATCATTGAATATCATTGGAAAATTATAATTGTAAATAGTCATTTGAGCATACAAACTAGAAACCTTAACATCAACTCATAATTTGCCGAATTTGGCTTAAAAACCCTAATTTGGGACTCATTCGCCCATTTGGGCGATTTAGTCCCAATACAGGTGGTTTTTCTAGATTTTTGGGAATTCTGTGCTGTTTGTTTTTCAGTATTTGAACCTTCCAAAGATCCTAATTGGGACTCATTCGCTCATATGGGTGATTTATTCTTGAACTAGGTTTGAATCTACATTTTACAACATTAAAAACTTCATTTATGTGCTTTTTTTGTTATCAGATCTCTATTTCAATTTTCTAAGTTCTATTTCATTCATTTCATTAGATCTAGCTTAATTTGGTTTCATTTCAAGTGAATTTGTAAACATAAGAATTGGAATTAGGGCATATCATTTATCTTGTGTTCATTCCATTTATCTTGCATTCATTGATTGTCCTTTGCATGAGATTTGCAACTTGGTGTCCTATTGCTAATACTATAGTGAGATATAGTTCGAGACTCATGTCATCTAGTGCTAAGACACTTTTCATTGATCTTGGCTTATCTAGCTCTTTCACTCATAGTGTTGACACTAGTTCACTAGGTATGGACCATACCCTTGACAACTCTTTACCTTCAAGTGGTATGAAAAGTATTGAAAAAATGGTTGCTAGTGTCCCTCAAGAAAACATAATCCAAATCCATGAAGAATTGGAAAACCTACAAAACCTAGTGAGTACTAAAAAAATTTCCAACACATCTATTCCTACCATATATAACATACACCGAATCATTGAAAGTGAAAAAGGAAAAGAGATTGCCCACAACTTAGCTCAGATTTTTGGAAAACATCTTACCTCAATGACTAGTTGTGCTCAAACCTTGAACAATGCTCAAAGGCAACGAGGAACCCGAAATTTTCCTCCTACAACCATTACCTCTATTCCCACCTATACCAACCCTCAAGTTACCACAACGATACAACCTACTAGTAATGTCATTTCTACCTTGGATATTTCCACTAGCAATCCTTGTACCTTTGTGGCATCTCACATAATATCTCCTATCACTTTACCTCCCATAAGTGTTCTATTCACTTGTCCCTCAAACACATATACAACTCTACCATATTCACCTCCATCCCAAAACACAACCAATGATGCCATCCTTAACCAACTTTTGCAAAATGTTTCATCCCTTCAACAAAAAATTTCCACCATAAACTAAAATCAAAATGGCCAACCTTCATACTATGCCAAAAGCAATCCCTTATCCTTGGAGATATTATGAACGCCAATACCTCAAGGTAGAAAGATTCCTAGGTTTGAAAAATATGGAGGGAACAGAGATCCTTCTAACCATGTTTCTACTTACACTGCCTTATGAAGTGATTTTTTCCTTGAAGATAAGCTCTTGACTAAGCTTTTCCCTTGAAAAATACCACTTTAGAATGGATTTCCTCATTATTGAATAACTCAATTAGTTCATTCAGTGAACTTATTGAGGCCTTTATTAACCATTTCCAAGTGCATATGACCCCTAAGATGACATTTGCTGATTTGATGAGATGTAAGAAAAAGGATGATGAAAAGGTTACTAACTTCATTTCATGTTAACAATTGCTTTATTACCAAATTGACATAAAGATTCCCAATCCTCACCTTCAATGAATGTTCATTGAGAACTTACAAACTAAGATACAAGATAAGCTTGGCATGATGAAATTTCCTTCCTTCCTACACTTGTGTATTGCCCTTCATGATTATAAAAATTCAGTTAGTAGTCATGAAACAAAACCCACCTCTAGCTGTCCTAAAAAGTCTGAATCGACAACTCAAAATAGTAACTACCGAACATTCAGAAAATAGAATAAAGGATTTCTTCAACTAAATCCCCCTCAACCAACCCAACATATTGATACCCAAGTGGCTGCTATAGAGAAGAAAAATCCTTTTAAATTTGGGGATCTAAAAAGACAATTTACTTCCTTACTCAATACCATCCATAACACCATGTTACAACTTCTAGAGAAGAACTTGATTTCCTTACGTCCCATTAAATCTCTCAATCCTAATAAGCCATTACCTCCAAACTTTAGATCAAATTCTTAATGTCATTTTCACCATCAAAATGGACATGATACGAAGCATTGTAAGCATCTTAAACACACAGTGCAAGACCTCATTGACTCCAATCATATTCAAATTGGTGGTGTCAATGATCAAGGTAATAAGTCTGTTGCCCCTCCCAACCAAAACCTGCAAATCTTTACCAACCCCATGCCAAATCATAATATCTCATTTGTCAAAGCTAGTGAAACTAAGAAGACTGATGTGATGAATGTTGACATGGATGATGACAACATGGATACTAATGGAAAAAATCCTATGGATAATATGGTTGGATTGATTGAAACTCAACCTCGTAAGGGAAAAACTAGAATTCCTCTTGATATCGCTTTCTCACAAAAAGACATACTTAAACATGCACCCGATGGTCCTCTTTACATAGCCATCCAAATAAATGAAAATACCACTAATGGGATATCTATTGATCTTGTCTATGGAGAGAATGTGATCACTAAATAATTTTTACTTGTGCATGAGCTATATCAAGATACATATGATAGACCGAAAGCATGGATAAAAATGCATAATGTTTTTTCTTTCCCTACAATAGGTTCAATCATATCCTTCCTTTAAATTTTGGACCGAAATAATTAGATGTCTCATTTTCCATCATCCCAATGTCAGATCAATTCCATGTGAATCTTAGTTACCCATGGCTACACTCCATGGAAGCCATCTTGTTGGTTGTGCATAAATTCTTAAAGTTTCCCTTTGACAGTGAAATATTTACTGTGCACCATAGTGACTTTAATCCTGTGTCTTCCTGTGGAAAATTTTCATTGGATTTCTTTTGGCCCGAGCCTATTGAACCTATTAAACCTCGAGAAGATTTCTTTTTCAAATCCTATCAAAATTTTAAATTGAAAAGCATAGTAGATTTATCCCTTTGAAACATGCCTCAACCCATGATTGAACCAACAACCCTTCCAACTAACCAAGACCAATGAAATGAAGATCATTTTCTTATCTCCTACAAGAGACCAAGAGATAACCAAAATAATTCTATTGTGCCTACTAAGATAAAACAAATTTACAAAGCTAAAGAGAAAGTGGTTGAACAACCTCCCATGGTTCCTTTCATTCCTCCTATAAGGGAAGAAAAGAAACCTAGGGTTGATAAACTTGCTCCTACACAAACATAACTTGACAAGTATACCAAAATAAATAGAAATGCTAGAGAGCGTAGGCATAGATGCCATGATATTTCTCAAAAGTTAAATGAAGAAACAAACAATAAAAATCAACATCCAAACTCAAGTGAAGCAATACACGATGAGTCCCCCTCTTTGCCACAACAAGAAGAATCTATATTGCAACCACAACAGGAACTGGCACCTTCTTTGGACATTATCATTCGACCTCCCATTGTGATCAACTTGGGCGATGATGATGAGATTGCTAAAATTGATGAAGAAGTGCATAATGAATTGAATACATTATTTTCCTCTTCTACGAGCTTAAATGGAAATTCTCCTAAGAAGAGTGTTGAACTTGGGGATGCTCCTAGTATCGTACTTGTTGAACAAGTTATTAGGAGGTATAGCTTTGGTATGGTTAGCGTGTGGTTATCAAATTTCTAACCTTAAGCACACACACATATGCAACCTAACCATATGAGTCTAATTGTGTGTGTGTGATTCCATCATGGTAGGTTACCTCCATTGGCTAGAACATTCTCCTCAATTATACTCTCTCCCCACCCTAAGAGAGTGTCAATAGTTCTTTATGTATTTATGAAAACAAAACACATAATTAATCATCATTATTATAATCATTCTTATTTACCCTTCAAATGATACTTAACATAACTATTTTTCTTTCATAATTGCTTGCTAATAGTAATTAATACATACTAATTCAATAATTAAATGAGGCTAATTAAGCGAGATGTGACACAATATATATTTGGTTTATTGAATCTATGATATTTTATTTAATTATTTTACCTTACTTATGTATAAGGGTTTATATTTGAATTTTTTTCATTTACAGTTAAGGTTTCAAGGTTTACAATTTACTATTTAGGTTCTAAAGGTTTGGTTTTATGGTTTGGGCTCTAATATTTTAAGGTTAAAAAAATTTAGGATTCACCATATAGGTTATACAACTTAGGATGTAGGGTTTTTAAGTTAACATTTAGTGATTTTAGTTAATCATATTTATAGAATATATGTTTTAGGGTTCAATTTTTACTATTTTTAATTTATAAGTCATGGTTTAAGAATAAGGACTAAGAGTACAACATATAGCTTATGGTTTGGATTTCCCATAGTTTATGGTATGTGGTCTACAGTTTAAGGTGTATAGTTTATTATATATGATTTATTAAACTTATGATAAGTGTTGTTTTTAATTTAGGGTTTACCTAATTTATAGTAAATATGGTTTAAATTTTAATATTTAGGGTTTATGGTCTATATTTTAGGGTGTAGGTTTTATAAAATTAGTAGATATAATTTAATATTTATAAATTTGAAGTAGAACTTTATGATTTAGAATAAAGGATTTAGGATTTATTCAATCTACAACATATTTACATAGTCTATGTTTTAGATTTTATATTTTTACTTATTTAAAATTTAGGGTGTATTTATTGAATTATTAAAATTGACCTACTTGATAGGGTTTATGGTTCATAATTAAGTGTTCTTAATTTATAGCTAAGAGGGGTATGTGCAGGATCATGATGGGCAAAAAAGTGGCGATGATGAGTATGTCTAGGGTATGTGGCTGACGACTTTTTTTTACCCAAAATTGGTGAAACGAAAAGAGTTTTTTAAGGAGATTCTCAGCTTTCCATCAATATAAACTATGCTTTACTTTCAATTTAATGAATAATTATTATTCATTTTCTATTTGAATTATGACTAAAGTCCTCATTGATAGGCTGATTGAAAAATCTATAGCTTTCAAATGATATCACATTTTTTGAATCCGAAACATGCGTCACAGTCTATGCTTTGTATACTATAGGATTAAAAAAAAATAGTTAAATTTCATGAAGTTTTGACCAAGTTAAGGTGGTTAGACATACGAGTTTTTTATTTTTTAAAAGTTGTAATAAAAAATTCATAATTAATTATTTACTTGGAAAAAAATTACAAAAAAAATGCATCACATCGACATGAGTCCTCTACTTATATCTAAAATCTTATAAAAAATATTATCATTTTATTGTGGTTAGGATGATCAGACAAACACCTACTTCTTATTTTTTCCCTAAAATTTAACTACTATTGCATTGAAATTTCAAATTTTCACCAAATAGATTTAAAAAAAACCTAGTAGTTTAGAAACTACATTCAATTTTCTACAGATTCTATTCTTACATATTTTTGAAATAATATAGATAACTTATTCAAATTTTTACGTCAAGTTGCCTAACTCTGATTTTTCTGAATTTTTCACCACTTAAGGGCACATTTTTTCCATGATGATCCTGCACATACCTAGAGTTTTGATTAAATAGGTTTTGGTTATGAGGTTAGTAATTTAAATGTTAGGGTTTGGAGGTATAAAACTTAAGTGTTTAAGATTTATTTCACTAATCAAACTTAATTTTCTCATATCATTACACTAATTATAACTTAATTACTCCTTTTATAACAATCTAATAAAAATAAACCTAAAACATTAAAAACCTTTAAATATATGTTGAGTATAAATAGTTAAATACATATCAATTTTACCTTAACTATTAGATTTGGTCGATTTTCCTAGTAATGAGAGAGTGAGATACCTTTATCATGTTAATTTCCTAGAAAGAGCCAAGAATGACACATTGAGAAACTATGTATTAGTCAAATGTCATTCAGGATATTTCTTTGTTATTTCCCACCGTAAACGTGGAATTGACCAGAACAATTCATTTTTTCTTCCAACTATGATGGCTGGTAGTAACTTGGCGTGCATTCCACGCAATTGAAACGAAACAACCACGATGTAGGCATACCTATTTTGGTATAAATTTAGAGATCGATCTAATGCCAAGCACAACTTCACATTACAATATTTTGAACAACTACTTTCCTGTAAATTCCAGAGTCATTGGGCAAAAATACATCCGATCTTTATTGTATTTCTCTAAAATGGGTAAATTTAGTTTTGTGCAGAGTTGCTTCAAATTACCCACTACAAATGATGTCTTCCCTGAACAAGAACAGCAAGATGACAATGGAAAGAAAATGAAGCGGAAGAGTAGCGATTCTATTGACAAGAAAAATGGCACTTCATGCAGTGCCCCAATTGTTGTGTTGTACTTCCCTCTTGGATCCAATTTCTCCCGCCTCTAGCCTCTTTCTATTTGTTCCTGCGTATTCTTTTCTCTCATCACTTCACTTAGTTGGAGGAGTTTTGATGGTTCTCCAATCCATTGAACACAGCGTGAGAAACCAAAACATCAGTAATGCGTAATAAATGTTGTAAAAGGTAATTTCATTGTAATATGTGGGTATTGATCAACTCCATCAGATACTGGCTGATCCTTTCTCCAGCCAAATTGTATGAATGTCAAGCAAATCTTGCTTAACAAGAGCTGATCCCTATTCAATTGTTACTTCTTAATCTCAAATATTGCTATAATTCTCGTAGTTCAGCAGTGATTTGTAGGAAATGCATGATTCAACGACCTTGTGTATAGGTAAATTAACATTTTGAAATAACACCATATCCACAGGTATTACGACTCCCACAACGTTGACGTCCTAGAAAGGCTAGTTATTGACTTACTCGTTGTATGGTTAAAGCTTGTCTTAAATGTCACAATTATTCGTTTGTTTTCAAGCAAGAAATAAAACTGTAATCCTTATACCCCCGATAGGCTAATCGTTGATTTCGACGGCTGCAGCATATACTTCCCTTGGTAGGCTTATCAATTTGACCAAATCAGCTCATTTTTTCATTGATTTGTTCATTGAGTGGCCAAAGATGATTGGAGCTAAGTTTATCAGTTTGACCAAGACACCACATTTTTTCATCAGTGATGATGGCTGCAACATGTACTTTCCTTGTATTGCATGCTACTTTGCTTTTAGTCAAGAAAATAATATTTTCTTAGCCACATTTCAATAAGAAACTAGCCTATCCAATTACTTGACTACACAACCAAATGTGTACAATATAAAATAAACAAAATATGATCATAAGGGCTACAAAAGCCAATAAATTCCTTAGATTTAAAATGGGAATACAAAAGATGAAGAAAAAATATTAGTCACTTTATCACTTTGTAAACTTTACTATGTCTCATAATTTCTATTGATGATCAATCTTATTATGGCTTACACAATAGGATCATTTTTCTAAAACTAGGGACCTTCCTTTTTTAGTCTAATGATCAAATTAATGGTTTGATTTTGTTCTTCAAGGGTGTGTTTTTGGCCTTCTACATTAATATGATAATTTTATTTATTCAAATCATTTGAAAACTCCATCATGATATTTTAGATTTACAAAGAATGTATTTGATGGTTAGTTAATATTGTATGTTATACACTAAGTTTGAATTAGTGCATGGCATGGTTTAGCATGTTTTTATATAGGCTTGCACTTTTGGAATTTACCCTTAAACTTGGTTCATGCGAATTTTAGCATGAACTATCTTGTTGTCTCTATATGAAACTTCATGTCTATGCACACCTTGTCTTTATGTTAAAACTTATTTATTCATCTATGTTTCATCCTAATTCCAAACTTTGTGCTCATAAGTCTTACTCTTTTGATGGTGGGTTCCCCATGAGTGCTATGAAAATTTCTTGAGCGTACCCTTTTGTCTATGTATGTAGTCTTTTGGTTTTACTTTCATTTTTAAGTCTTGTGTAAAGCCTCACACCCTCTTGATTTTTTTCAATTTGTCAAATGCTTTCATCTAGATTTCCATGTATTATTGAGTTTGAATGATATACACATGTCACCACTTCATTCAAGTGAATAAACAATGTGGTGTACAACTTACCTTCCATTGTTTAACCTTAGGTCATTATTCTTCATGCACTTGTACTAAATCATTGAATTAAGTCAAAGCTAGAATAGCTTTAATTTATGTTATTTTGTTATATTTGTGAGTGGATTGGTGATCTAGGTTTTTAATCTTTTCGATTGTTTCATCATAATCTAAAGGTGACTACTTGTGTTTGCAGAACTTATGACAACCAAAATAACTAGTTCCTTATTTATTTTAGATCAACTCCATAATATTTTTCTTTATTAACTCCTAGGATGTTGACATGTCAAAAAAGGAAAATTGATAAAATAAAACAACATGCAACTTTGCTTAAGTTGTTGAGGCCCAAACCCTTTATCACATCAACTTTTTAAAGGGGCCATTGATTTATTATATGAGATAATGTTACCATGGAAAATTTGATTTAAAATATATGGAGAACAATAAAAACATCTTGAAAAGAGATCAAATTTCTTATTTTTAATTTTGATTAGGATTTATCCTCTAAAAATGCATGTTATATTTGAGATCTTTGCAAAAAAATTGAGTTAGTCTGCTAACATTTTATCATGTGTCAAAAAAAGCTCAAGTCTAGAAAGTATTAAAAATTCATGAATCTAATTCCAAACCATCTAAACAAAACTAAAAAAAGATGATTTATTATCTATAACCACAAAAAAGCAACAAAAATAAATAAAAAATTGGAAAAATAACTAAATTTTAATTTTATATGTAACAAATTAATATTAACATCAACATATCGAGTGTAACATTGATACTAATGTGTAACATCAACTCTAGGGACCAAATGTAATGAGCGGGAGCAGGCGAGAAGAAGAGTGGGGGAGGAAATTCATATTCCTCTGGTGAAGGAGATGGTGATGAGGGTGAATCTAATGTAGATTTTCTAGTGTTGGGGGCTCCTTTTGCTTCTATGGGCATGGTTTTTCCAGTCTACTATTGCTCTGGTGATGTGTGAGGAGGTTTTCTGGTCTACCGCACTAATGGTGTTCTATGTTGATGATTTTTGTCGCACTGATGATTTATTTTGTGCTAATGATTTGCTATTATTTGGGGATTCTTTGGCTTCTATGGACATGGTTTTCCAGTCTACTACTAATCTGGTGGCGTGTGAGGAGGTTTTTTGGTATGTCGTGTTGATGGTCTACTGCGTTGATGGTCTCTATCACACTAATGGTTTTCTAGGCTTTGGCATCTGTGTTAGATCTCTTTGGGTTACTATGACTTGGTGTCTATTGTAGAATCTCTTTTGCTACCTTGAGTCTTTACATTATGCCCTGAGTTTTCCCCTCTTTTTGGTTCTTGTTTTGGAATGAGCACTGTGGTTTTATTAAAGATATTCATGTGCTTTGGGGAAGAGGCTTTTTTTCCTAAAAGGCGTGCGTTCCAGCCTCTATTTTTCTTTGGGCTATTGTTTTTAGCCGTTTTTGGAACATTTTTTTAATGTTATTCACTGTGGTGATTAGTGTCCACTGGTTTGATGGGGATGTTCTAGTCCTTGATGTTGTGGACTATATTTGTCCTTTGGTTCCTCCATTCAGTTTTGTAAGATCATCTTGTTTTGGGGGATTGGTCTATTGCTCTTAAGGTTGTTTGGGTTAGTTCTTTTTGTGATAACCTAGGTCTTCTTTTTTGGAAGAAAGTTGATTTATTCCCCTTTTGGAAGTTGAAGCCTTTGAGGTTTAATGGGGATTTCACTTTTTATTGGAAGAGGATGCCTATGTTTCTCTTTAGAGAGTTGTTTTCCCTTGTTATTTATGTATGGTTGAAGGTTGGGTTTATTTGTTGGTTTTCTTGAAGACCCATTTGATCAAGTTGGTTGTTGATTGGTTCCTCTTTCTTGTTCCCCTTAAAGTTTTGGTTATTTGTTATTTAGGGTTCCTAAGGATTGGATCTTTGCAACATGGATAGCCTAGAGTATCTTATGGTTGGCTATTGATGTTGGGTTGTTGATTTTCTATGTCCCTAACTCTTTGCAACTTTCTTTTGATAGGTTTCGGGTCCCTTTAAAACTTGTTTGTAAGAGGTTTTGGGTCCCCTCAAAACTTGTTTTCCCCATAATAAAAAACATCACATGTTGAGTGTGGGAAGGGATGGCATCAACGAGAGGAGCAAGTGATTTTTTCACATGGCATGCACTAGGGTTTGTAGGCCCTACCTGTTCCTGCATGTTGTTTTTCTCATCCTTGGGTGATCGGATCGGGTTTTGTGGGGTGTTACAACGGGGGTGGGATTCTTTGTGTAGGGAATTTAGGGAATTTTAGAGGGGGTTCTCTTTGTGCTAGCTGCTTGGGGAGATTTGGTGGTGGTTTTCTATGTGTAAATAGTTTGTATTTGGTGCTTTATTTTTAATTTTCTCTTTAGTGTTGTGCTATTTGGTTCTTCTTTGGGTGCTTTTGTGGGATCTTGGTTGTGTAGGCTACATGGCCCATGTAGGGGGTCTAGGGGCCCCCCATTTTTTTGCTTTAAAGAAGTTGTTTCTAGTGGTGATTCTTCTTCATCGATACATGAGGATGCTATAAATTTTCCCCTCCATGCGGTAGAGAAGTCAAAGAACAATCAAGTTCAGGGTTCACGTCCAAAACCCAATGGGAGTTTGGAAAGAAGTAAAGATCACACTGTGGTGGTGATCAAGCCAGATGCAGTGGTTGAGGACATGTTATATTTATCTGAGCATGTGTTAATTTGTAAATTTATGGGGGTTCACATTTCCTTTCCTTTTCTTAAGAATTGAGTCCATAACAATTGGAACCCTGAAGGAGATTTGGAAATAATTCTGGGTGTTAATGGTTTTTTCTTTGTGGTCATGTCTTAGATTGTAGATCATAACATGGTTTTTTAAGGGGGCCCATATTTCAAAAATCAGGCTAGAATTTTCATCAAACCATGGCATCTTGGTTTTAATCTGACGAAAGAGCTTCCGTCAAGAATCCTAGTATGGATTTGTCTCCCTCGACTTCCAATGGAGTTTTGGTGCAAGGACATCTTGCACTCTATTGCAACTATTCTAGGGAATCCTTTGAGCCCCTCATGCCAGACACTTGATCGAAGGGTAACTTCTTTTGCTCGTTTGTGTGTGGAAATTAATTTAAACAATCCTTTACTAAAGTCTCTTGAAATTAGACTAGGAAGTATGTGTCGAATTTAATAGGTGGATTTTGAAGCCCTTCCTTTTTGCTATCATATTTTCCATGAATATAGGAATTTACAAAGGAATTGTTTGAAGTTGAGAACCAAAACCCAAAAAACTCCATCTAGTGTGCATGCAAATAATTCCAAAGCAAAAGGAAAAGCTCCAATTCAAAATGAGGAGTTGGATCCGAATGGGTTTATTCCCATGAAATCCTGATCAAAATTAAAGATGTCAAACTGCCAAAAAAAGCTATGCTTAGAGAGTCCTTTGGAAATAGATTTGATATTCTTGATCATTTTAAGGAGTTAAATTTAATGGAGCATGATCTTATCTTTGGAAAAATCCTCATTTCCCTCCTCCATTACTTGGCATGCATGCAACCTCAAAGGAAAGAATGGATCCTTCTTCATCCCCTAATGAACAGGGAGCTATTGGGAAGAATGGCTCCTTCTTCATCCCCTAATGAGTAGGGAGCTATTGGGTAGAAAAATATGGAGTTTCCAATAGATGATTCGGTCCATAACCCCTTGGTGGAGGCTCCTCATGAACATACTAGTGTACTGACATGATAAATGATTTGGAAACTAATTCTGGTCTCAAGGATGATGTTAAGAAGAAGAATGGGCACTGCTTGGAGTATACCAAAAGTGTTTAAAGAAAGTGATTGGTGATAAAATGCCTAAAGTAGGAAGGAAAACATACTTGGAGAAGATGAATATTATGGGAGAGTCTTTGGTCTAGAATCTAGTGTGGTTAAGACATTGGACTCCCACTTTTCTTTAGGTCTCATAAATGATTGTGATATCCTAGAATGCTAGAGGTTTGAGTAGCATCCCTAGACAAAAGGCTACTCTTGATTTAGTTTATGATCACAAACCTAATATTCTTTTCAATGAGGAAACCGAGCTTCTTGTTGTAGATATGATGGAGACTACATCCAAAATTTGGAGGGGTTATTGCCAATGTGTTGGTTCTCAAGGTTTCGTTGGAGGTGTTACATGCATATGGGATCCCTACAGGATCTCACCTCTTTGGTGGATGGCTGGTAGGAACTCTCTTTCTTTATTGGTGTCTTGTTCTAATTCAAGCACAATGGTTCTATTCACCAATGTGTATGCGCCTAATGATTTTCCTGGTAAGACTATGCTCTAGTCTCACATTAGATTTATTTGTTCTCTTTCTCCCTCTTTTCCTTGGGTTTTGGCAAGATATTTTAACTCTATATGAAATTTGGAGGAAAATTTGGGGGGAATTATCCATTTGGGGCCTTGTTCTTCCTTGTTACAGGATAATATCAAGTTTCTTAATTTAGTGGATGTTAAACCAATTAAAATGGAACCTTTACTTGGCATAATCAAAGATGTGGGGAGGGATCTATCTCTGAGAGGCTTGATACGTTTATCATCTTTGATCAGTGGATTGGTAATAATTGGACTTCTTCCTCTGATATTTTGGGGTGGAAAGGGTCAAATCACTGATTGATTAAATTTTCCTCTTCTTGGTTCTTTAGTGCTAAGGAAACCCCCTTTAAATTTAAACTGATGTGGCTCAGGGACCATAGCTTGGATTAGATTGTGGAGTTGTGGTGGTCTAAAGGGAGGCCTACCTTTGGTACTGAATGTTTTATTTCTTCAAGAGGCTTCAATTTTTCAAATACAAGCTCAAAAAATGAAATAAAATGGTCTTTGAACCTCTTTCATATATGTGGAAGTAGATTCAAGATCATTTAGATAGTATCACTTTCAAAATCAAAGAAGAGGGGATGACAGTGGGTTTTCTTCAAGAAGAAACCAAATTCTCAAGGGAGCTTGTTGAATGGGAGCTAAAAGAGGATATTTTTCAGAAACAAAAATTCTTGGATTTATTGGCTTCAATAAGATGACGAGAATACTACATTTTTTCATAGCTCAGTGAAGGTGCCTAGAGGTGGGAATAGTATTTACTCTCTCATGTTGGCTCAGGGTGGAGCAGTTAAATTTGCATCAAGCTATTTTAGAGGAGGTGATCTAGTTCTTTTCTTCTCTCTTTTCTAAAATTGTTCCTCTTATTATGGAATAGAAGAACTTGGTGGGTATGTGCAGGATCATCATGGAAAAAAAAGGGCCTTAAGTGGCGAAAAATTTAGAAAAATCAAAGTTAGGAAACTTGACGTAAAAATTTGAATAAGTTATCTATATTGTTTCAAAAATATGTAAGAATAGAATCTGTAGCAAATTGAATTTAGTTTCTAAACTACTAGGTTTATTTTTTTTTAAATCTATTTGGTGAAAATTTGAAATTTCAATGTAGTAGTACTTAAATTTCAAGGGAAAAAGAAGAAGTAGGTGTCTGCCTAACCACCCTAACCATAATAAAATAATAATATTTTTTTATAAGATTTTAGATATAAGTAGAGGGCTCATGTCCCAATGTGATGCATATTTTTTGTAATTTTTTTCCAACTAAATAATTAATTATTAATTTTTATTATAAATTTAAAAAAATATAAAAACTCGTATGTTTGACCACCTTAACTTGGTCAAAACTTCATGAAATTCAATTTTTTTTAATCCTATAGTATGCGAAGCATAAAATGTGATGCATGTTTCAGGTTCAAAAAATGTGAGACCATTTGAAAGCTATAGATGCTTTTCAATCAGCCTATCAATCAGGACTTTAGTCGTAATTCAAATAGAAAATGAATAATAATTATTTATTAAATTCAAAGTAAAGAATATTTTTTATTGGTGGAAAGCTAAGAATCTCCTTTAAAAACCCTTTTTGTTTCATCAATTTTGGGTAAAAAAAATTTGTCAGCCACATACCCTACACATACCCATCATATCACCACTTTTTGGCCCATCATGATCCTGCACATACCCTGGTTTTGGATTGCATCCCCTCATTAGTCTTAGTGGAGATGAATAAATCTCTTCTAGCACCCATCTCTTTGGAGGAACTTGAGGATATAGTCTTTCAGATGAAGAAAGGTAAGGCCCACGACCCTGATGGCTTTTCCATTGAGTTTTTTAGGAATTTTGGGATAATATCAAAGCATATTTGTTGGTTGTAGTTTGGAATCTCATTCTAACAAGCAGATGCTTAAGGCCATTAAATCTACCTTTCTTTCCTTAATTCCCAAGAAAGAGGGTTCCAATTGCTTGGATTTCTTTCTACCTATTGCATTGTGCAATGTGACCTATAAGATCATCACTAAGCTGATTGCTAAAAGAATGAATAGGAGTTTGAGGCACTTTATTTCTATAGAACATGTTGGTTTTGTTAAGGTTAGATAGATTGTGGGTGGTATAGCGGTGGATGTTGAAGCTATTCACTCCATGGCCTCTTCCAAAGAAAAATCCATGATCATCAAACTGGATATGTCTAAAGCCTATGATAGAGTTGGGTGGTCATTTCTTGAGTGTCTTCTTTCAGCTTAGTTTTCATATAGAATGGGTCTCTTGGGTTATGAGTTGTGTGACCTCATCTTCCTTCTCAATTCTTGTTAATGGTTCTCCCTCACCTACCTTTCTGTTGGGCTGAGGACTCAAGCAAGGGGATCCTCTCTCCCCTTATCAGTTTATTCTGATCATGGAAGGCTTTGGTAGGTTCTTGAAACAACACAAGGATATGGGTTCCATTCATGGCTAGAGTTGGGTGCATGGTTTGGTGGTGTAGACTCATCTCCAATTTTTTGATGATACTTCTCTCATGGGGGTTGCTAGAATAGAATAGGTAGTTAAATTTAGAAAGGTTTTAGACATTTTTCTGCCTACATCTAGACAACAGATCAATGAGGGTAAGTATCATATCCTTTTCTTCAATAAGTTCCCAATTTGATCCAAAATAGAATTTCCAATATTCTCAACTTTCAAATTGGAAAAATTCCTTTGGAGTATTTTGGGATTCCCCTCAGTGCTAGCACCTTGAAGAAGCATTACTAGTAGAATATATTGAACAAATTTTGATCTAAATTTAATCACTAAACTTTTAGATGGATTTTTCTTGCCAGCAGGGTGACTCTTATGTCTTCCTCTATATACGTTCACGGTAATTTTGTTCCAAAGAGTGTGCTCAAGGAGTTGATTTCCTCAACAACAAAAATTTATGGGTAGGGAATCTTGACACTCGAAAATGGAGTTTAATGGGACCAGGTCTATAGTCCAAAGGAGAATGGTGGCCTTGGGCTTAGGTAGTGAGAGTAAAATACTCTTGCTTTGGCTACTAAACTATATTGGAGGTGGTGTAAATTTCTTGTGCAGCAATGGGCCCATGTTTTGAACCACAAATACTTAGGTGGAGTGGCTAATGAGGATATTCCTCACATTGAATTCTTTGGTAGAGGTTCTATAATTTGGAACACAGTTAAAAGAGGTTCAACACTTATAAGGATGTACTTTACTAGATCATTCAAAAATGGGAGCAAGCTCTTTTATGGACTGTAACATAGATTTTTGGTACCCTAATCCTTTCTAGCACTTCTAGGGTTTGTCACCTAAAAGGAGAAAGAAGGACCAAAATGCTTATGTCTACACTCAAAATCAATGCAATATGGATGGAATATGGATGTAATATGCCAAGATGAAATGTTTGAATGTAATAAAATAATAATATTAATTGTTTAATGAATGAAAACTAAGGAAATGAAGATTGTTTGAAAACACATTGTGTAATGCAAAAACACCTAGAAATGAATGCAAAACTAAACATAAATGAATTAAACTGAAAGTGTGCACTTGAAATGTGGATGAATATTGGAAATGGCTTTTTGGATGCTATTGATGTTGATTTTTAGGGCTGGTGGGACTCATTTTCCATTCTGGGTGAATTAGTCCTAGTTCTGCAAAACTATTCCAGAACCTGTTTAAGACAAAAGGGTATCTAAAAATGTAGAAAACCAAAAAATGACCTTGGAGTGGGACTCATTCACCACCCATGGTGAATGAGTCCAATTTTGAATTTCTAAATATTCAAAAGTGGAATCCGGACCTTTTGGTCTGCACTTTGATTCTCTACAGGTGTCTGCTTCCAAAACTCTAATTTACAATCCTAAAAGTGTGTTTTTGTTGATATTTTGACTTGTTGAATGAAGAGGAGACTTGAGAAACCTTGAAACTTGATCTTCAATGATTTTCAAGCTTCCAAGAGTCCTAAATCTACAAACAGACAAGAGAAGAGAGAGAAATGTTGAGTGTTAGGGCATGGGGGTTTGCCTTGGTCAAACCCCTTTTAGGTAATTAAACCAAAATGATGAAAGAATGGAATGAAACATGAAATAATGGAGTTAAGAGGTTGGAGAAGGTGGGAGATGTTGGGAGAAGGTGGGAGAGGGTGGGAGGGAGAGGGTGGGAGAGAGGTTGGGAGAGAGTGGGAGAGGGTGGGAGAAGGTGAGAGAGGGTGGGAGAGGGTGGGAGAAGGTCAAAGAGGGTGGGAGAGGGTGGGAGAAGTTGAG